>JAFMOD010000849.1:146911-163657 GCA_019802435.1 Corydoras maculifer | reverse complement strand
CTCTCTCTCTCTCTCTCTCTCTCTCTCTCTCTCTTTTGCACTGTTTTGCAAATGTTGTCTTTTTCAATCTATTTTTCTCTTTCTATTTATCTCCTATGTCTGTCATTCTCACTGTCTGTGTGTCTGACTTGCTCTCCTGTGTACTGTATGTGACTCTCTGGCTCCATCTATCTGTCTCTTTCTTGCTCGCTCTGTATGTCTGGCCCTGTGTTTCCTTCTATGTCTGTCTGTCTGTCTCTATCTCTCTCGCCTGCTCTCTCTCACTGTCTTTCTCCTCTCCTTTCTTAGGTTTTGAGCTGGGCTTTGCCATGGCCAGCCCTAATGCTCTGGTTCTGTGGGAGGCTCAGTTTGGAGATTTTCATAACACTGCTCAGTGTATAATCGACCAGTTTATCAGCCCTGGTCAGGCTAAGTGGGTCCGGCAGAATGGCATTGTTCTCCTGCTGCCACACGGCATGGAGGGCATGGTGAGAACACGTACCTCCTAGTTACCACCATTCTGTTTCCCTGCTGTCTGCTCACTGTGTACGAGTGAACCTCGCCGTCTCTTTACAGGGGCCTGAGCATTCGTCAGCTCGTCCTGAGCGCTTCCTGCAGATGTGCAACGATGATCCTGATGTTTTCCCAGTAAGACAGATTTTGTTTTATGATTACACAACACTGCCCCCCCCCCCACACACACACACACCACACCGCGTGTGACTGTCATGTGACTATATTACATTTTACATCATCATCCTTTAAAAGAGGCAATTATTGAGAACATCGATCCATTCATTCATTATCTTCCGCTTTATCGTCTATTAGGGTCACGGGGGGGGGGGGGTTTCCCATGCCCATCCAGGGGAGAACGTTTCGGGCACTGGGAAGATACACCCAGGACAGGGCGCCAATCTATCGCTGGGCACACACTCACTCACACAGACACGCACGCATACACACTCTATATGGGGCAATTTGTAGAATTCATTTGACCTTGATCCATGTTTTTGGACTGTGGGAGGAAACCGGAGAACCCGGAGGAAACCCACACAGACACGGGGAGAACATGGAAACTCCACTTGGGATTCGTACGGGGAATCCCTATTGCTGAGAGGAGAACATGCTAACCACTAAACCACTGTGCAGCCTTATTGTGAGCAGTGATGCCTAATTGTTAGGTACAATATGGGCCATGGTAGCTCAGTGGTTAGGGTGTTGGGCTATCAATCTGAAGGTTGGTGGTTCAACTCCAAGCTCCACTGAAGTTACCAATGTGGGTCCTTGAGCAAGACCCTTAACCCTCATTGCTCCAGGGATGTTGTGATTAACCCTGTGCTCACCTTGTACGTCGCTTTGGATTAAAGCATCTGCTAAATGTTAAAATGTACAAGATTGTCACCCGCATCATCAACCACAACCAAGTTTCTTGTGTGTGTAACATACTTAGTCAACCAAATCGGATCCTAAGATTGCTCACCTCATATTATGGCACGTCATATTTGCTAAATTCTGTCTGTATAAACAAAACCTTTTAGTAGCTACTGCAATTCATGTCATTTAACTCTGGGGTTTGATTTTCTTTGTAGAAAATCACAGACGACTTTGCGGTGCGCCAGCTGTACGACTGTAATTGGATCGTGGTGAACTGCTCCTCTCCCGCCAACTACTTCCATGTCCTGAGGAGGCAGATCCTGCAGCCCTTCAGAAAACCGGTGAGTTGATGCCGAAATAATTTAAACGGGCACAAGGTACCGTATTTTCCGGACCATAAGGCGCACCGTATTATAAGGCGCAGTCTGAATTACGGGGTCTATTTCTGTATTTGACCCACGTATAAGGCGCACCGTACTATAAGGCGCAGTCTGAATTACAGACTCTATTTCTGTACGGCACCGTATTATAAGGCACTTGCTAAAACATACGATCTACAAGAAAAGTAAAGGATGTAAAACGCTGATTTATAATTGAAGTTTATTCTACTACTTGACAAAACACATTATTTTAATCCCTCTTCTCCCACAAATCCATCAAAGTCCTCGTCTTCTGTGTCTGAATTAAAAAGCTGTTTCACTATCGAGCTCTCCGGGTTCCCCCTCATCAATGTCCGAGTCCGTCTCGTCTCCAGGAGGCTGTTTAGCGATGATGCTGGCTTTCGGGAAAGCTCAGACAACGGTTACAGCAGAACCCTCAGCCCAGGAATCCACAACCCATTCACAGACGGTGGTGTAACTCCCCCGCCACTGCCTCACGAATTTTAGTAAACGTGTGATCCCGTCCATCATCCATCGCTCCCACGCCGCCCGTAACTTTACTTTAAACGCCCCGTTTACACCAATGTCCAGCGGTCGGAGTTCTTTATTTAATCCTCCTGGAATGACGGCGAGCTCCGAATTCAGTTTCTTCACTCAGCTTTTTCAGCAGGGACGGTGATGTGTGGAAAAAACCACCCGGTCGCACAACCATACTTTTATAGAATTTGGAACTCCTTACACGTATAAGGCGCATCGGATTATAAGACGATTTCTGGGTAAATTTTAGGCTTTTAGGTGCGCCTTATTGTCCGGAAAATACGGTAGTTCTCAATACTGTAAATAACCGAGTGCTCTTTCTTTCCGCAGCTCATCGTTTTCACTCCCAAATCTCTGCTGCGCCACCCAGAGGCCAAGTCCAACTTTGATCTGATGCTGCCTGGTTAGAGATCTTCTCAGTTTGTTTGACCTGATGCACTTTTACACATTTTAAATTCAGCATCACTGATGGCAACTTTGATTTGTTCGTCCTTTTTGATACTCAGTGGGCTTTTTATTACACCCTGCGTAAAGCACATCATGACGCTCATTCCTATTTTAGAGGCAAAATAAAAAATACAGAACAAAATCTCTTCCACATCACATAAATCTAAGCTTCCTCTGAGCCACACTCTTCACCAATCCCTGCCGCTCGGTGGATTATAGACGTTCCAAAGAGTAAGTCTGTCAAATGTGGTAATAGAAACAATGGTTTGTTGGTTTGTATAAAGAACACACACACATTTTCCTTATTTATAAAGTTAAACTGATTTCATTATAATTTTCTATGACTGATTCCAGCTGAGCGGCACGGTGGCTTAGTGGTTAGCATGTTCTCCTCTCAGCACTAGGGATTCCCGGTAGAATCCCAATCTGGGTGGAGTTTCCATGTTCTCCCCGTGTCCGCGTGGGTTTCCTCCGGGTTCTCCGGTTTCCTCCAACAGTCCAAAAACATGGATCAATTCAATTAAATTCTTCAAGTTGCCCCATATAGAGTGTGTGTGTGTGTGTGTGTAAGTGAGTGTGTGTCCAGTGATAGATTGGCGCCCTGTCCTGGGTGTATCTGCCTCAAAACGTTCTCCCCTGGATGGGCATGGGGAACCCCACCACGACCCTAATAGAGGATAAAGCGGAAGATAATGAAAGAATGAATGATTCCAGCTGGACAGCACGGTGGCTTAGTGGTTGGCATGTTCTCCTCTCAGCGCTGGGGATTCCCGGTTCGAATCCCCATCTGTGTGGAGTTTCCATGTTCTCCCCGTGTCCTCATGGGTTTCCTCCGGGTTCTCCGGTTTCTTCCCACAGTCCAAAAAGATAGTTGAAGGTCAACTGAATTCTTCAAATTGCCCCATATAGAGTGTGTCTGTGTGAGTGAGTGTGTGTCCAGTGATAGATTGGCGTCCTGTCCTGGGTGTATCTGCCCAGCGCCCAAAACCTTCTCCCCTGGACGGGGAACCCCAAGAGCCGACCCTAGTAGAGGATAAAGTGGAAGATAATGGATGAATAGATGATTCCAGCTGTGTTTGTCTCTGTCTGTGTGTTGTGGGGGGGTTAGGTACCCATTTCCAGCGTGTGATCCTTGAAGAGGGCCCTGCATCCCAGAACCCGGCTTCAGTAAAGCGCCTGATCTTCTGCACAGGAAAAGTCTATTATGAGCTCACACGTGAGCGCAAGACTCGTAACATGGAAAACGAAGTGGCCATCGCTCGTGTTGAGCAGGTACCTGCTCATACCAGATAGGATGACTTGCAAGGTTTGTTTTTTTTTTTGTTTTTTTGTTGACCTCCTGACCCTCTTTGCCTTTCTAGCTGTCTCCGTTCCCCTTCGACCTTGTTAAGGCTGAGACTGAGAAGTATTTCAATGCTGACCTGGTCTGGTGTCAGGAGGAGCACAAAAACCAGGGCTACTACGACTACGTGAAGCCTCGCATGCGGACCACTATTGACCGCACCAAACCCGTCTGGTAAACACATAGCACTCACTGTATAATTAATTAATTAATTAATTAATTAGCTTTAATTACTATAAATACTTTCTGTAGTCCGTCTGTTTTTCTACATGCTTTGTTAGTGCTCTTTACTTGTTCTTTAATAGCCAGGATGCACACAGTACCGCCACAGTGCAGACATCATGTAGTTTTCACATTACACAGGGAGCAGTGTGAGTGCTTCATCAGGCGGGTCTTGTAGTGGATTTTTAAAATATTTTTATAATTGTTTGTTGGAATCAGGGGCATTTTTAGGGTTTAGAAACATCAGGGGCTTTAGCCCAGATCCCTTATTCCCCTCTCTGTCCTCTTTAAAAAATTGTCCTTTAAATGAGTGTATTCATCCATTTTTCAAACTGTTGTTACATTTATATTGTTTGATAATTTATTAGTTGGCGGCACGGTGGCTTAGTAGTTGGCACGTTCTCCTCTTAGCACTAGGGATTCCCGGTTCGAATCCCCATCTGGGTGGAGTTTCCATGTTCTCCCCGTGTCTGCGTGGGTTTCCTCCGGGTTCTCCGGTTTCCTCCCACAGTCCATTAACATGGATCAAGTCAATTAAATCTCCAAATTGCCCCATATAGAGGGTGTCTGTGAGTGAGTGTGTGCGCAGCGATAGGTTGGTTCCCTGTCCTGGGTGTATCTGCCCAGCGCCCGAAATGTTCTCCCCAGGATGGGCATGGGGACCCCCCCCCACGACCCTAATAGAGGATAAAGCGGGAGATAATGAATGAATTTATTAGTTATATTGGATAAAATGAAAATTTTTAATAAATGAACCTGAGCTTCGGCAGAAAAGCATGAATCCGTTTTACGAGTCGCAGATAAAACAGTTTTAACAAGGTTTTGATTTAAATTCCGTAACTTTGCGACAGCTTGCGCCTTTGGAAAAATTCTGACGGTTTCTGAAAACTGAGAAACTGCTCTTTACAGCCAACATACAGTTATTACAGTAACTTTACTCCTGATACTGGTCTCCCTCACACACACACACAGAGCTTAGAAGCACAAACAGCTGACGGTGGCTACATCGTTCGTCCCGCTGCTGAGGAAGCTGCTCTCATTTGAGTCGGGGCTACTGACAAACCCAGGACTATAGCCCAAAAAGACCAGGTCTAACGACACCCCCTGTTGGAATCAAAATGAATTTGGTTATTCATTCATTATCTTCCGCTTTATCCTCTATTAGGGTTCCCCATGCCCATCCAGGGGAGAACGTTTCAGGCGCTGGGCAGATACACCCAGGACAGGGCGCCAATCTATCGCTGGGCACACACACTCACTCACACAGGCACGCACATATACACACTGTATATGGGGCAATTTGGAGAATTCAATCGACTTGATCCATGTTTTTTGGACTGTGGGAGGAAACCGGAGAACCCGGAGGAAACCCACGTGGACACAGGGAGGACATGGAAACTCAGATGGGGATTCGAACCGGGAATCCCTAGTGCTGAGAGGAGAACACGCTAAACCACTAAGCCACCGTGCCGCCCGAAATCGGTTATAAAATTCAATAAAAAACAGACATTAAGCCCCCACATGATCATGTAATCTGCAGTTTGAATTGTAGGGTTTGAGCAAGTTGATGGATGGATGAATGAATAAATAAAAAGATAAATATGTGGATGGGTAGATTTAAAGACGCAAAGCTGTGTAAATAAAGGGGTGGCGAAATGGATGAATAGAAGGATGGATGAGTGAACAGAGAGATGTATGGATAAAGAGCTTGATTGGAATGAGTAGATTAATGGAGATGGAGAGAGAGAAATATAGAAATACTTTATTGATACTAAAGCAGGGCTATTCAACTGTATTTTTCTGCGGGCCAGATTTGGCAGAGGGCTCTGACCTGTGGGCCAGACATTTTTCAGACCTATACTAATACTATCATTTGAACTGATTTGGAAGAGTCTCAAACGTCTGTGGCTAAAACATCAACTCGTCTCCCAGCCGTTGTGTCTGACATAGGGATAGACTTGATTAAAGAAAATACTTGCTGTTTTACCTCGTCATCTGCTACCACCTCATCCACAGCCGCTAGTATGCATTCTTTCACTGTTTCGGTGTCAGTGAACGGTCTTTACTTTTTAGTAAGTATCCATGCAACACAGAGAGTTGCTGCTGTTGCTCTCTGCTGCAAAGTGCAGTTACGGGAGAAGATCGCAGAGCTTCGCTTGTAGTTTGTAATAAGTGATTGTATTTTTGTTTGACGAGCACCAGAACCCGGTGGCTATTCGTTGTTGAAATGACAGTGGGTAGTAAAGTGCCTCCGCATGTTGTACTCCTTTTTCACCGCACAACACTCGTAACAGAGCAGGCGCAAAGGATTGCCTTCAGGGTTTGGTATGTGTGCATATTTATCTGTCCAGTCGTGATTAAATTGTCTGTTTTCCGTATCGATCTTGCGTCTCTTCTTTGACAGCGCCATGCTTCTCAAGTGAGTCTGTTTTGGAAACAATTGAAACGTGCCGCAAAGAGACACAACCTGCCGTGAGCGCCACACAGTGTCATCAAATATTGCAAATAAAAATGTCATTTATTTTTACGGCGGTTTATCAAATATTTATTATTATTTATGGAGAGATGGGCCCCAGTTGAATAGCCCTGTACTTAAAGTATATTATAGTGGAATGGATGCTTCCGGTCAGTGGGTTCCGGGGTCACATGATGTTCAGTGAAATTCTAAAGCGTGATCTTGTGTGCAGGTATGCCGGCCGTGAATCCGCTGCTGCTCCTGCCACCGGAAGCAAGAATTCCCACCTCCTGGAGCTGAAGCGCTTCCTGGATACAGCCTTCAACCTAGACGCCTTTAAAGATGTTTAAATCTCAGCGTGCAGACAAGAACCAAAAACCCTAGAATGCTCCATCGTATGTCTCCTGCTCCAAAGTGTCTCAAATTAGTCCTCATTGCAGCCTCATCAAAATCCTGCCCTGCTTTCTAAATCCGTTATATCGCACCACACACCATATGAGTTTCATACACAGACTTAAGGTTACCCTGTGAATGCACTACGCACAAGTTCCGTCCTCTGCAGACTTCCATGCTCTCCCTCCTTAATATTACAGTCCACTCCGAGTAGTTTCTTTAGGTTTAAAGCTCAGTTTAAATGCACAATACCGTACACACACTCTACACACAGTACCGAGCCTCATTGATGATACCGGTGTAGCACACAGTCACGCAAAGCACAGCACTGTCGGTCCGTATAGCATGGACACGGCTCGCAGCCCCTCTGGCAGCTGCACTGGCCGAGAGTCAGATTTACATGGGTCTTAATTAGATCCATTTTCCAATTTCAGAAGTCTCACGCGACCTGAGCCGAAAACCTCACATAGCATAGATGCCGAACTGACTGCATTGAACATGGCCTTTAATGGCATTCAACGATTTGAGGAAAGGAAATATCTTAACTACGCTACGTTAAAGAAATAAATCCTAAGATTAGATGAGAAGCATTTCCAAATTGGATCTGATCCCCATTTAAAGTGTTTGGAGTAGTTGCCACCCAGACCCCCCGACCCATAATCATGTACTTTGCTTTTTGCTTCCTAGGGTTTTTTCCGCTAATGATATTCAAAAGTTTCTTCCTTGCAAGGCTTTAAGTGATATATTTTATTTGGTTTCTCCTTCTGTGGTTTTATCTTAACTCGTACTACATGCAGGAAGGTGGCTTATTAAAATGGGATTTCTGGACATTCATGTGCCGTACAGCCAATGGATGGACATGGACACGGTAACTGTCTCACTGTAACTGCACTGTTTTCTGGGAAAAAAGAACGTTTCAGTTGGTTTTCAGAGGAGGTTCTTTTAAAATGTATGATTGTATTTATATTATAGTGGGGACTTTCAAATGCAGGCGAACGCCACATAGCTCTCGAGTCCATTTTAATTAAACGCTCTCACTGTATGTACACACCCAAAGTAAGGAAGGGTCGTCCTCTCTTCTCGCTCCACGCCATGTGCCAAAAATCCTCCGATCGGACTGGCTGAAGATCCGGCCTGCTGCCGGTCTTACAGAAAACGGAAACAGTTGGTTTTATTTATTTTTATTTTAGTGAATCCTCTTCATGTTTATCTTCATCTAATAAACATTATCTTCTCTTAACTGAGGAAGACCTTTAGTTTTTCTTTATTCTATTTTAACCTGTAATCAGGGGTTTGTATATACAGTATCAAGCTAAAAATAGGATGGTGAGTACATTTAGTGTTAATTAACATGATCTACAGGGAATGTGTTACACCATATGGACAAAAGTATTGGAACACAGATCTTAATCAAAGTGTGGACCAGCTGCTTTACAAAACTGCCTGGTATTCTTACAGAGCATTTTCCATCCATCCATTATCTTCCGCTTTATCTTCTATTAGGGTCACAGGGGGGTTCCCTATGCCCATCCAGAAGAGAATGTTATGGGCGCTGGGAAGATACACCCAGGACAGGACGCCAATCTATCACTGGGCACACACTCACTCACACAGGCACACTTTATATGGGGCAATTTGGAGAATTCAATTGACTTGATCCATGTTTTTGGACTGTGGGAGGAAACCGGAGAACCTGGATGAAACCCGTGCAGACACGGGGAGAACATGGAAACTCCATCCAGATGGGGATTCGAACTGGGAATTCCTTACGCTGAGAGGCAAATGTGCTAAACCACTAAAGCCACCGTACCGCCCACAGAGCATTTTCACTTAAATTTAATGACTGAACTGAGGACTTTAGAGATGGAATTTGTAGTTTTTACAATTAGTCCATCGGTGGGTTTTGTATTTGTTAGTCGACTGTAGGTTCTCTGTTCTCCATTGGTCAAGGACCATCACAGAACAGGTAGAAGTTGGGTGGTGGATTGTGTTAACTCTGCAGTGACACTTATGCAGTGAGGGGGTGTTATTGTAGCAGTGCTGCTGTAGTTTCATCTCAGTGACACTGCAGGGATAGGAATAATGCACCAACTGGCATTTGTTGTATCCACAATTTTAAGCAACAGGAAACCTTTTTAGCAGATGCAATTTTTACTTTGCTATTTATTTTATGCCGTTTATCCTGAGCACATCCTGAAGCCTATCCCAGCACAAGGTGTACTAGTGGATCACTAGTCATAAAAAGTCAATAGAAATTACAACAAACAGCACGTTATAACCTTTTGAAGACAATATGTAATCTGTTTTACATCAGAAATATCTCATTATAGTGATTTTTATATAGGGTGCCGCCTATACCTTTGTACCTTTCTTGGTCTATAGTCTATTTGTAATAGATTAAGCAAGTTCTGGCAGCACGGTCGCTTAGTAATTAGCATGTTCTCCTCTCAGCACTAGGGATTCCTGGTTCGAATCCCCATCTGGGTGGAGTTTCCATGTTCTCCCCATGTCCGTGTGGGTTTCCTCCGGGTTCTCCGGTTTCCTCCCACAGTCCAAAAACATGGATCAAGTCAACTGAGTTCTCCAAATTGCCCCATATAGTGTGTGTCTGGTGAGTGTGTGCCCAGCGATGGATTGGCGCCCTGTCCTGGGTGTGTCTGCCCAGCGCCCGAAACGTTCTCCCCTGGATGGGCATGAGGAACCCCCCCGCGACCCTAATAGAGGATAAAGCGGAAGATAATGAATGATTTTTATATAATTGTATATATAAGTAGCACCTTCTCTCCCCTTCTTTTGATGATATTTTCAGCAAAGGTGTTCACTTTAATGCATGATTAGTCACTTATTGATAAGGGAATCTTCATTTAACTAACAGAAAACGAAGGAGGAAAAACACCACAAAACAACTTCCACATCACATATATAAGTTTCCTCTGTGCACAATAGCTCTCACCACTCTCTCCACCAGTCACTGATGATGCTGCTTGATTTTGGTGGTTTATTAAAGAGTGTATATAATAAACCACCGCAGTCAAGTAAACTAAGTATGTCTAACATTGTAGTAATCAAAGCAATGGTGTGGATTTGTATAAAGAACACACTTTCACCTCTATAAGACGATATTGTAATAACCTTTTTTTTTACCATTAGCATCTAATAATGCAATAAGTTATGAGAGGATGTACAATATGGTAAATAAATCACATGTTACAAAAATGTGTTATTAAGCACGATGCAAAGCAGTGTTAAGCTGTAAATATAGTAGTCTCATTCATTAATATGACATTAACATTAAAAACAAATATAGTGGGAAATATTCGGTTAGCACGTTCGCCTCTAAGCACTAGGGATTCCCGGTTCGGATCCCCATCTGGGAGGAGTTTCCATGTTCTCCCTGTGTCCGCATGGGTTTCCTCTGGGTTCTCCGGTTTCCTTCCACAGTCCAGATGTGTCTGTGTGAGTGAGTGTGTGCCCAGCGATGGATTGGTGCCCTGTCCTGGGTGTATCTGCCCAGCGCCCGAAATGTTCTCCCCTGGATGGGGAACCCCCCCGCGACCCTAATAGAGGATAAAGTGGAAGATAATAGATGGATACTGGGAAATATACACCCTTAAATTTACTCACAGACCTTTAAACGATGCTATTGTTGTAGATCAAGAAATAACAGGTGAAAGTGTTCATTTAGTAACTATCAGACCTATTAAAATCATTGAGTCACCGCGATGAAAGGATTTTGGGGCGAATTAGACAACGTGGGGGCGGCACGGTGGCTTAGTGGTTAGCACGTTCGCCTCTCAGCGCTAGGGATTCCCGGTTCGAATCCCCGTCTGGGTGGAGTTTCCATGTTCTCCCCGTGTCTGCGTGGGTTTCCTCCGGGTTCTCCGGTTTCCTCCCACAGTCCAAAAACATGGATTAAGTTAATTGAGTTCTCAAAATTGCCCCGTTTAGAGTGTGTCTGTGTGAGTGTGTGCCCAGCGATGGATTGGCGCCCTGTCCTGGGTCTATCTGCCCAGCGCCCGAGATGTTCTCCCCTGGATGGGCATGGGGAACCCCACCGTGACCCTAATAGAGGATAAGCGGAAGATAATGAATGAATGAATAGACAACGTGGAATACTGAAGACGATCAATACATGATTAATGTGTGCAATATTAAGACTGTATTCTTTCATACTTTTGTTAAACATAATCACTAATGCGGGCGGCATGGTGGCTTAGTGTTTAGCATGTTCTCCTCTCAGCACTAGGGATTCCCGGTTCGAATCTCCATCCGGGTGGAGTTTCCATGTCCTCCCCGTGTCCGCGTGGGTTTCCTCCGGGTTCTCTGGTTTCCTCCCACAGTCCAAAAACATGGATCAAGTCAATTGAATTCTCCAAATTGCCCCATATAGAGTGTGTGTGTGAGAGAGTGTGTGCCCACTGGATGGGCATGGGTAACCCCCCACGACCCTTATAGAGGATAAAGCAGAAGATAATGGATGGATAATCACTAATACTTGTATGTAAAGATTTGTCGCAGAAATGCTGACGAACGGGACTTCCTCCACCTGTCGTCTAGTCCACGTTCATACCCTATCTAGTGCACTTATGGAGGACGCATGGAGCCATTTTAAAATTGAACAACAAAAAAAAAAGCCGCAGCCTCCGTTTCGCGCCTTCTCGCACTGTCACTGGGTGGTGTTGGCCTCACGTGGGCATCTGATTGGTTCGCCGAGGTGTCTGTCAAGCACATCTCCGCGCACATTCGACGGCCACCCTGAGAGAACACGCCTCCCCGATTTATAAGGCCTCGCCGGTCTGCTTCTTTTCTCTCCTCCATTTCCAAGACCACACCGACCTTCGGGTAACACACAAAAAAGCCTTGCAATTCGGGCATCATAGCAACTCATTAAAAAATGGCCAGGCCCAGAGTCTTCTTCGACATCGCTGCAGATGGGAAACCAGTCGGCCGCGTTATCATGGAGGTAGGTTTGCGGCAGTGTATTTGTTTTTAGTTGTAATAGTAGGACGCATGTTCAAAGCGGGAAGTGACTGTAATTTTCCATTCGGGTGTGTATGTTCCGCCTCCATTCAAACGTCGGCGTGCTCTGTGAACGCGCGTCCTTCCCTCGCACGATGTCTGCCCCTCGGTTCCCCCCGAACCTACGTTTAGAAACCGCTAACCCCTCGGTTCCAACGTCCGCAGACAAAACGCGACGCTGATGTTTAACTCCTTGCAATATTTCAAACAGTTCTCGACGCACTAAACCAAATGACCGGCCATCAGGCTCCACAATACTGCTGTTTTTGGCCGGAAGGGTCAAATAAAACTGGGATATTTAAAATGTTGTATTTTGGACGTGAGCTCTTGGTCTCCATCCATACAGGACACTTTTAAATTTTTATTTTTTGATATTACTACAGACACTTTATAATGGTAAATCGTAAATATATATATAATTTTTTACTTTACTGTTACTGCTACTGGCTGCTAAATTTCCTTCGGGATGAAGAAAGTATTCGAACTGTATATAAGTATACAACGCAGAACGACGTGCTCAGATTTGGGGCTGGGTTTGTTTTCGGGTTTAAACCTCAGTTGTGCGTTATTCTGTTAGCGGAAGATAAAAAGCACCGCGCTGAATGAATCCACCTAGGAGTCGACTCCTGTAATGCATCCCGTGGTATGAATTGACGCAAGCCATTTAATGTGTTTTAAAGCATGCAGTGGCGTCAGTGTGTTAATTAAAACCGTATTTACGCGTTATAAGGTTATAACAATCTGCCTGGTCTTGAATTTAGTTTTGACGGGCGGTTAAACTCTCCGAGTCGGCTCACTAACTGTTATAATCGGCGACTCGACTCTGCGGATCTTCAGCGGTCCCTTCAATTGTGTCTAACCCTAAATTGGACGCCATCTTGAGCATTCTGATTATAATGCAGTTAATCTTCGGATTTGGGTTTTATGCTGCGACCGAGTGCGTGTGTCTGCGATAAACTGACGCATTTACAAGGCTCTGTACATTATCGTAGACGCATGCGTGTGTCGAAATGAAAGTGACGTGTTCGTAAGAAATTATTTATAAGGCTGTCTATAGCGTTAAACGTCTTAAATTGCTTGAGACCATTATTTAATCTCTATTTAATTTAATCTCTATTGACACCGGAGACGTAATTGGTCATTACGCGTCAATATTGCAGTGACTCGGACGGGTACAGCGGGCGCGTTCCGAATCGCATAGGAAGGCACTTGGTAGTCGGTCAACTGATTTTTTTAATACGTTGTTTATTTAACTACTTGTCTTTCTGTGGACATGTTGTGCATATATAATTTCCCAAACTCCCGGGGCAGCTTTTTATTTTTTAAATTTATCGTTTTATTTTATTTATGTATTTTTTGAACTTTGGACGCCTTTATTTTTTGCCAGTCATGCCTGGTCAAAATGGAACGCGACCTTACTCTCTGGCGTAAGAGTGCGTTTGTCCTCAATTACGTCCTAGGCAAATGTATTGCGTCACCGACTTATTATTAATTATTTATTTCTACAGTTTAGTTCTAATAGTTTAAACTGCTTTAAGATTCTTTGCTGAGGTTTAGTCCGTAGTTCCCCTTAGATTTTGTGCTACGTTTTTCAGGCGGGACTCTACTGAATCCCAAGAGATAAGTCGGCCAATATTACTTCTAAGTCGGCTTGAAAATGATTAGTTTGCTAGATTTGACAATTTACCTTCATTTAGCGCTTTCCTTCTTAAATGTCTGTTAAAAAGTAGGTAACCATCCTCCTAGACTCTTCCTAACCTGTGTTCATGTTGAAGTCTAGCTGTTTAGGGGGCCTCGTTTTGCGCCACTATGCGGTTCGAGACGCGGCCAGTGGAAGGAGGATTCTAGAAAGTTCTGTGGGGGTGGGGGGGGGTGGGCGGAGGCACGAGGCGACGATTGGAAGTGGAATTAAAATGTATAAACGTTTTTGTGGATGTATATAATTAAAAAAAATACTATAATTATTCTTTCGGTGGCATTGGTTTAAAAAAGAAAAGTCACAAAATTCGCGTGACTCCGAACACGTGGTGTCCTTCCTTTAGCTCAAAGGAATTCGCCAAAAGACTGTTTGGTTAAATGGTTGGAGTTTTTCCAGTTCCTCCTATTCCTAGCCCGTAGCTGAAATTAAACTTGCAAAATGGACAATGTGTCGATGGGCGGGTTTGCAGCAGGTTTCCGTCATTGCGCGTCCACAAGGGTGGCGCAGATGCTCGTTCGCGACGCATCACAGGCGTTTGTAACGCCATGTGTCTTTTTCTGAATCTACATCCAACTTATCCAGCGTTCAAATGCGAGTTCAAACATTAAAGCCTACGAACACGTGACTGCCCCGCTCGGTGTGACTGCATCGTACCGCAGACGTGTTGATCGCCTGATTTAACGCTGAAATTTCACTATTTCGCGTTTAGTTATCCATGTACATTATCACTGCAAATCCGCATGTGCATGTTTTTGTTAAAATTGCTTAATGGTAAAGGTTAAAATGCTGCTTTTTAGGTTATTAAACTGTTTACTGGAATGTGTCGTTTTTCTTTTTAATTGCTCTAATACCTTTTGAGCAGTGTTGATTCTTATTGTCATTATTTAATTTATTTACTTTTGCATTTTTAACAGCTGAGAAATGATGTTGTCCCCAAGACAGCAGGTGAGCATTTCACTCCCTATAGTAATCACATTGTTCTCTTCATAGTGTTAGTTTTTTTAATTCTAAATTAATGTCGAGTTGAGGGGGAGATATGAACCCTACATACAATGCCACGATTTTAATGTTAGTGTGGCATTTGTAATCTATAGCTAGTTCTCTTAAATTCACAGCTGTTGCACTAGACTATAAAGCGAACACTTGTGGTTTTGTATTTGGGCTTGATAATGCCCAACCTGTTGTATTGATTGTCATGTGTTTCTCAGATGACTTGTAATGCAGCATGTTCCTTGGACTGACTTTGTTCTGTGTTTCATTTTAGAAAACTTCAGGCAGCTGTGCACAGGACAGCCTGGTTATGGCTACAAGGGGTCCACCTTTCACCGCATCATCCCCGGCTTCATGTGCCAGGTCTGGACCTTTTCTTTCTGAATAGAAATGTGAACATTATCCCATGCAGTTTTATTTTTAACCAGCTGTTGGTGTGGGAAGTATGAGCTCATGAAGGTTCGTTTTTACTTCTGGTGGAATGTTGAGTAATAAACATCCTTGTAGAAGTGCTGATGTCCTGAGGGAGGTTTTACTGCCTCTGTCAAGCTCATTTCCAGCCATGTAAAGAGATGACTAATGGAGTTTAATGCTATTTTTTTTTACTTTTTCCCTATCAAGTCCTTATTTTTATACATGATTTCTAGTTAGTTTTTATGTACACATGATATACTTTTAAAAAAAAATCTTTATTAGGCTTTCCTTGTTTCTACCCTCTTACTGCATTAGTTTAGACTTCACAATTTATTTTTTGCTTTTATGTGTATGGTCAGGCAGATTGTTACATTTTGCTTTTTATTCTGTAAACAACCCTCAATAGCCAATAAACCTTTATAATGAATACGTAAAAATAAATAGCAATCACAATGGAACATGTGAAGTGACAAACAAATGTGTACCCAACATCAGGAATAAAATAAGAATGCACCAAGGGAAATGCATTGCAGTTATCAGCAGATTCAGAATGGGCCACAAGACTAATGCACAAATGCCTCTTATTAGGAGAGTGCACAAACGACCACACAACTGACCACAAAATTAACAATGAAATCCTCCAACAGGGTGGAGACTTTACAAACCACAATGGAACTGGAGGCAAGTCCATCTATGGCAACAAGTTTGAGGATGAGAACTTCAGCCTGAAGCACACAGGTTCTGGAATCCTGTCCATGGCAAACGCTGGTCCCAATACCAACGGCTCTCAGTTCTTCATCTGCACAGCTGTTACTAACTGGTCAGTTCACATTACACAGATTTAAAATTTACAGATTACATAAGTAGTTTTGGTGTTCCAGATCTGCTTGAACATAAACCCAAGTGGTCCAGTTACAAATGTCCAACTGATTTACAAATCAAGCAAGATTATTATAGACTATCAAAAGCTATTGATGGATTTTAAAAAATATATATATATAAAGTTTTCTTGGTGTGGCAAGCAGTGTGGTAGCTTTGTAGTGTTGGGCTCAGTCTGATTGTGAGTTCAAACCCCAAGTCCACTAATGCCATAAGTGAGCAAGGCCCTTAAACCTTGAGATGAGACTTCTAAATCCTTTGAATAAGTGCCTGCTAAATGATTTGATGTGCTTTGTGAACTGACACATTGCTCCTTTTGTGGAAATGGCTAATCAAGAATAGGAATTGCCTAGACCAGTGGTTTTTAACTTTGGTATGCCTACCAGTAGCATACCATCACTGGGAACATGCGCTATGGGGCAATTTACAGCATTCAATTTGTCTTTAATCCATGTTTTTGGACTGTGGGAGAAAACTCACACTAACACAGGGAGAACAAACTTCACCCAGATCAAAATTCAAACCTGGATCCCAGTGCTAAGAGGCAAACGTACTCACTGAATAAATCATGGGAAGGGTATAACTACTCTTACAATACCTTTTTTTTTTTTTTTTT
>JAFMOD010000849.1:85062-140839 GCA_019802435.1 Corydoras maculifer | reverse complement strand
GGGGGGGGGGGTAGCGATGCACTGCTTACCTAATCCACAAGACACAATGCAGGATTTTATAATTTTATATTTGAAACACCAAACATCGTGTACACAAAATAAACACTGTCAGTAAAGTAATAAAAATACAATTAAAACACAAACATGTGGGCTTACATTCTACATAAATAAATAAATATGTTTCGTTATCATTACAAAGCTCAGTGGACTTTAAGCAAATGAGTCTATGTGCTTCATATAACCAGTAGATGGCGCACCACCCAAAAGTAACAGGACATTCGAGTCAGTGAAGGAAGGAACAGATTATTAGTAGTATTAGTATTAAATATAACACCAATACAATGTCCACGTGTTCAGACGCATTTTGAAATAAAAATATGGAATACATTTAATTTTATTTCAAGAAATACGAGGTTTTGCACATGTGTGAAACAACAGTACAGTCCAGGAACCATTTCTGTTATGCTAAATAGTGTCCTCAATTTTTAAATGATTTCAAAAGTGGAACCTGGTCAGGTTAACACAATTTAAAGTCAAATTGCAATCTTTTGTTTTATTTATGTTTTATTATACTACTTTTGGTAATATTTTACACAGTTATGCAAGTAAAGTACTTGCCTATATGGCAAAGATTCAGTAGATTAAATACAAAAATAGCTTAGTATTTATAATTATTTAGTGATCAATAAGACAACCAGTAACTGTTCAACGTTTTAGTGAGTTATAGTAATAAGAATTAGGAAGAAAGGTTAACAAGGCTAGTATTTTATTTGCAATTATCCTCAGAATATTGTCTTAAATTCTAAAAAAAAAAGCAACTAATACTACTCTGTATATTGTTTTACTCTCTGGAAGTAACAAGTAAATTGCGATATCACTATTTAGAATAAAAACATACAAGCTAACTTTTTGCGAAAAAAATTATATGAAACTATTTAAGTCACGTTTTTAACTTTGGCCAGTGTTACATGTACACTAATGTTTAACTAACATTTTTTGTTTTCTGCGAGGGTCTTATGACTTGTCCAGTGCCTTTATCTTGCTTTTCACCCAGTGAGAATTAAGATATACAATACTCAATACTCTGTGAACCAAATTGGGCTTGGCGGCATACAAATTAACCAAAATGCAATGCAATGTAATTACATGCTGTTGAAAGCGAATGTGGTTGGTAAGTTTTTATACATGTTTGGTCATAAAACATCATTACATTATCAGTCAAATGTTTGGACATGCCCCCTTTTTGCTCCATTGTCTATTTTCTCTACTTACCTTACAGATAGACTTGGTAGTTTTAAAGACTGTAGTCTATGTGTGTTCTTTGTATTTGTTAGTCCCCTGTTGGTTCTCTGTTGGTCAGGAGCATCACAGAACAGGTATCATTTGGGTGGTGGATTGTTTACCATCTGTTCTGCAGTGACACTGATGTGGTGAGGGAGTTTTAGTGCAGCAGTGCTGCTGTAGTTTCATTTAAACACCTCAGTGATAAGGTGAGTGGAGCTGATACAATGGACCATAAGTGGTGCATAAAGGAGGTGTGTCCAAACTTTTGTCCCTAGAAAACATTTGATTTTCTGGTGGCGGCTGGAGAGAAATGTGGGGTGACTATTTGTACTATTTTAGTATGGAAATGTTTGAATATATGTTAAATATGTTAAGTTAAATATGAAATAAATTTACAAACTTGTCACAGGACACAGTTTTTTCTGCAGTCTGCTGTGGGCTCCGTGAAGAGTACTGTGGGAATCCTAGGTTAGTGTCTCATCAGGATCAGCAGACTCTTATTTAAGTAGCCTCAGAGTTTGTCTTCTTTCCATTCCTTAAGCCAGGCACTTTCCAAGCCCTTTACTGCTTTCGATCTGCTTATGGCATTGCAGGCCTCTACTGCAGGGACAGCGCTCTAGGTGTCTGCGGGACTTTGTTTTTGGTCGCTCGATCAACGTGCAGACATCTCCTTCATTAAGAAGCGGCTTACAACGTTTACCGCTTGGCTCTTGAGCGCAGCATCTTCCCTCACCACAGTCACGGGATTTAAGGCACTCGTGTACTGTGGGTTAAATTAAAATTCATTAGTCAGGACAATTTTCTGACATTGATCACAAGTGCTGTACTGTTGTACTACAGCTGTATTATAGGATTAGTACAGCATAAGTTCATCACAGTTAAACTGCATGTGTAGCACATTCATATCACCTGGAAAAAATACTAAAAGCACATAAAGCTTTTGCTTCACATGTTTGCAGTGATTTATTTTATTTTATATTAAAACAAATGAATAAATAAGGCAGAAATTGATTTTACCTTTTTCCTGTACCACAGCTGTAGTATTACTATGATGACGCTGGTTCTTTTTTAAGCCTCGGCACTTATTACCCTAAAAAAAAATAAAACGGGTCTCACTTCATGACAGATGAGAAAAATACAACAGAAAGCAGTGATGGTTAAATGAACTGATCAGAGAATTTAGTCTTTTCTATTCTCACCCTTTCTTGTGTGCATTCAGGTCGCAGTCGTCGTCGCCTCACAGTGTTATGGATGTTCAGATCAATCACCTCCCGTGCCAGGGGCGTCACTGTCTGTTATTAAAAAACAGACAATATTAAACTGATTATTGCCTGTATTACAGTTTTGAGAGTAGTGGCATTATGCTGTATAGATGCTCTCCGAAAGCTCGGACATGGACGTCTTGTTCAATGTAAAGCACAAATGGCTGAGGTGAAATACAGGAAGATGATGTTCTTCAAGACCTAAAACATCACCTTCACCCAGGAAAAAAGTTAAATCACATGGCGAAACACAGAAAAACAAGGTTTATAAAGCATGCCAAGTATGGCAAAACATCTCTCCACAAGCATCCACCAACTTCAACAACCAGATTCAACTGGATGAAGCTGAACTTGTGGCAACAGAAGGTTCCCACTGTGTACTAACATGATAATATTATAGTCCAATATTTTAAAAAGCTACATTTTTAGTGTATTCTGTCAACATAAAAAAACTCAGGTGTTCTTACCTGCTGTGAGTCTGTCATAACCTCTTTGGAGGATCTGATCTCATTTGAGTCCAGGCACAAAATCACCGAAGTAAAAGAGACCATAAAAATGATGCCAAGTGTCCACATGCTGATCGCTTATACTAAGTTGAACTGAAACAGCAGCTTTCTCAGGTGTGTCTTCTTGTCATCAGGATGTGCTTGTGAACTCTTGCGAACATTTATATAAGCAGTATGGCATTAGAGGGATAATTAAGTCCAATTACGGCCTCTTATCTGAAGATGAAAAGCCTCTCTACGGCCTGCCTTACAGCTTTTAACAACAGACTGCGTGATCAAAAATGTTCAAGTGCTTTGAATGAAGTCCACGTATTAACTGCATCAGTGGGGCCGGATGTGAGCCGTTTCCTGCACCGGAACAGGGAATTACCTATAGCTCTGATAGAACCTGGGTCTTGAAGGCCTTTTGGACTGCATCAGACGGCTGCTTAATTACTGGAAGATTAGACCTGACTGATCTAAAAGGCTGGCTTGTTGCTTTCAAATGGCCCGAGTAGCCTGGAATGAACGGAAAGTCATCTTTTCCTCTTTGCAGTGATAAGATGAAAAGCCTTTCAGTTTAAGGCCAAGTCTTCTGATCAAACCGGCGTTAAATGAGGGATTTCCAGCCCAGGTCTCCTGGTCTGAAGCGTAATTGCAGCACCTGTTCGAACAGGACAGACAGAGTCTACATCAAAGACATATTCTACTGAACAGAGGCAGAGGAAACACTACACACTCTTTGAAGCATTTTGACATTTGCAAAATTGTCTTTAATAATTTAAAAAAGTACAGGAAAATATTACTAATATATATATAACTTAATATATATATTAAGACAAACGTGTGTGTGTTTGTGTGTGTGTGTGTTTTCAATACAAACTGTTGCTTTGATTACCACAAAATTTGACATAATCTTTGGGATGCTGCAAAGGTCTATATTATTTATTTAATTACACTTACATTTACATTCAGTCATTTATCAGACCTTTTATCCAAAGTAACTTACAAATGAGAACATCACAAGTCAGTAGTTATGAAGAAAACCAGCAACACTGTAGAATCATCAAACCTGATTGTTATCTGATCCTGCATCCCCCGCATATATATGTCCATCCATCCATCCATCCATCCATTCCCTATCTTCCGCTTTATCCTCTACTAGGGTCGCGGAGGGGTTCCCCATGCCCATCCAGGGGAAAATGTTTCGGACGCTGGGCAGATGCACCCAGGACAGGGCGCCAATCTATTGCTAGGCACACACTCACTTACACAGATAGACTCTATATGAGGCAATTTGGAGAATTAAATTGACCGTAATCAATGTTTTTGGACTGTGGGAGGAAACCGGAGAGCCCGGAGGAAACCCACATGGACAAAGAAACTCCACCCAGATTGGGATTCAAACCGGGAATCCCTAGCACTGAGAGGCAAACGTGCTAACCACTAAGCCAACGTGCCGCCCTTATAATATACCAAGAAATGGCTAAAGGGGAAGATTTATTTTTGTCAAATTTAGCAGACCTCACAGCTTGATTTAGAGCATGTCAGTGTGTTTTTTGCTACCGTGACAACATGATTCATCAGTGTTTTTTTAGGCGTCATGCAATAAACTGATCAGCGTCTCATTTGCCACTTTGTTTTGCATTTGCCTGGTGATGGGCTGGTGACCTGTTTTCATACCCATTGTCCTATAAGCATTGGGATATCAATCAGCACCTAAGAACTGGATAAGTATAAGCAGTCTAGAAAATATCTAAATCCATCTACAGGCTCTTTTTGAAAGCAAAACATAGACTTATGATGGAACAATGTGTCCAATGCACACAATGTGTTTCTGAAATCTGTACAGGCTCCTATTTACAGAGAGAGAATGAAGAATAATTTGCAAATTACTCACAAAACAGACTGCAGCAACGGTAAGTAGACACAGCAGAGAGCAGGTGATGTATGGAAGAGAGTCCCTGAGGCTGTGCATGGAAAGCAAACCCCTTCAGAGCAGTCCATTAACAGGTGTGTGTATTTATATGAGACTGTGTGCTTTTTGTTGGTATAATTCTAATACAGTAGAATGACAAAATATTATAGGCAATAAATTATAATGTCATATAGAGAATTTTTGACTGAAATTAGGCATTGCTTGTTAAACTTGCTTGTATGCTGTTATATAAGGCCATAATTCTGTTTATGTATGAAACATTTTTTCTTCATTGGCAGATTTTTTTCAAGAGGTCCTTTATCTTTACTCTTTTTCTGTGTGTGTGTGTGTGTGTGCACATGTGGACGTGGTAGGAAAGATAAACCATCAGCATCAGAAGCCACCTATCTAATAAACAGCAGCAGATGCTAACAGTATATGTGTGTGTGTGTGTGTTTGGGTGTTGGGGGGGGTGATTGGGTAATCTCTGAACAGATTATTAAATTAAACAAAGCACACGACTTCAACAGGTGACCAATGAAATCACCTGCAACACAAGTCGACCTCCTCTAAGACGCTTTTTAGAACTCATCCATACAGAGTGAGAGTCCATGCAACTTCAGGTAAGTGCAGATCACTCTTATACATCAGGATACAAAGGAAAAATGGTTACAAATCTTTAATCTGGGGACATCTTAAATTTAATTTAATTGCATCATTATGTGCATTTATATATAGGTTCTGGGCTCCAATTACACTGCACATTTGTGTTTTCCTGTCCTTACAGTTTTTTTTACCTGAATCTGGTGTGATATCAGCTGAAATTGTTATTAAAATGTGTAGCTTTGGTGACAATGAATTACTTTTACATTTTAATTCAAAGTACAATTGATAAAACTAATCAAAACTTTTTTCAACTCGATTTAAATGAAATACAGGAACTGAGACATTTTTTGTTCAACATCTGTAAATCTCTGCTGCCGTAAATCGTTCCAGTTGAATTTTTGTTTTGATATTGGTCATAGACATGGCTGCTCAAATAGATACAATACAATATACAATATAAATTATACATTTAAAACTAGCAGTCCGTGGTTATAACAGCCGAGCCGC
The DNA here is from genome assembly GCA_019802435.1 of Corydoras maculifer. NCBI lineage: Eukaryota > Metazoa > Chordata > Actinopteri > Siluriformes > Callichthyidae > Corydoras > Corydoras maculifer. Next base: position 134,777 of record JAFMOD010000849.1, on the reverse strand, counting down.
CGCTGGTGAGGCTCTGAACAGCTTCATCAAAGCTAATTGTGTTGTTTTTATTTTTCCATTGGAATAGCTCTATATAAGGACACGTTTAAACATGTAATTGTAAATGGAGGGTCAGTATTTTGGGGAAAAGCCAACTTGCAGCTTCAGCAGTCACAAAAATAAAATCAATAGAAACAAGGGATTGAAAACATAAATATATTAATATATAAGTTTCACAAAATGCATTACAAAATAACAAAATAATAAAATCACTAACAGAAATTTAGTACAATAAACAGAATACCAGAAAAGAAAAGAATAAAATGGACACATCAGCTATATATATATTAATTAATTCATTATATATATATATATATATATATATATATATATATATATATATATATATATATATATTACATTTTAATGTTTAGACCTTTTTTGTACTTCCGAAAGTGATGTGTGTTGATTTTTTTTGGAGATGCTGAATGTGTAAGCATTATGGACGGTTTATAGATCTTAAAACTCATCATCATTCAGCAGTTATGAATGTTATAGAGTGAAAATTGGCACCTTAATGAAAGTATCTTAAAAGTAAGTGAAAACGACTGAATCAAGACGATTTAAACACTGACACTGTGATCCTGTTCAACCTCCAGCTACTACAGTGGGATGTTGATTGGGCTGCACAAGTGTGCCATCTTATCTCTGATTCATCTTATCTTTGATTAGAAAATGCCTCTCTAATGAAGCCTTTTATAACCATGCATGCACGGGTGCATTTCTGTGTGTGTGTGTGTGTGTGTGTGTGTGTGTGTGTGCGTGCAGTGAACAGGTTTAACGATGGCTGTCTGGAGTCCTATAGGGTGGATCAGGCAGAGCAGGGGCTCTCCTCGTCTTGTGCTTGTTGTTGTTTGCGTGGCTCTGCTGCTGGATAACATGCTTCTGACTGTTGTAGGTGAGGTATAACACTGCATGGATTTCGAACACACAAAACAAAACCACTATGCAATTCCACCAGAAGTCATAAAAATATTGTCGCACTGTCGACTTGGCTTGAAATAATTACAATAGCCAAAATCGTTTTTATTGTTATCAGAGATCTCTGCACACAGATCACGGTCCTGCATTAGAAATCTTAGCTGCATCAAAAATCACAGATAAACTGTAGATATTTGTTTTGATCTAGTAAATACTGTTGCAATGGCAAGTAAATGGGTATGAAGTGACCTCACAACCTCAGATTTATCAAGTCAAAGGGACATAATTATAAATTTTATGTATATATTTTTAATCAGGCACGGTGACTTAGTGGTTAGCATGTTCTCCTCTCAGCACTAGGGATTCCCAGTTCGAATCCCAATCTTGGTGGAGTTTCTATGTTCTCCGCGTGTCCATGTGGGTTTCCTCCGGGTTCTCCAGTTTCCTCCCACAGTCCAAAAACATGGATCAAGTCAATTGAGTTCTCCAAATTGCCCCATATAGAGTGTGTCTGTGTGAGTGTGAGTGCCTGGATGGGCATGGGGAACCCCCCCTGTGACCCCAATATAAGATAAAGCGGAAGATGATGGATGAATGGATATTTTTAATCTTATTCAAACTTGTAAATATTCACCCTTCTGCATTCCATCATTTTTGAGGATTGTGCAAAAAATAAGAGATGAGCTAACTAGGCAATTTTAGCAATAATTATTTTGTGCATTATGGTATCATTACACTTACACAACAGATTGTTATTAATGCAAACATCTGTATTATTATTTCTTTATTTATTTCATATTAAACACTGTTCCATAGCATCACATTCAAATGATAACTTCTTTTGTATTTATATTTTTTCCAGTTCCAATCATTCCTACCTTCCTCTATGCCACTGAGCCCCACATGTTTAACAGATCTTCTCTTCAGTCCCCTTCCACTCACAATAAGACATCGTTCTCCATTTTTTCCCTTTACAACAACCTTACCTTGAACAATACGGAGATCCAGAGTGACCTCAGTGCTTCAGCATCCTCCAACATCAGCATTCTTAACTCTAACAAATGCAAGGATGACTTAGAATTTCTGGAGGATGAGAATCTGAGAGTTGGGCTTCTGTTTGCATCTAAAGCCATGATCCAGCTTTTAATCAACCCTTTCGTGGGTCCACTGACTAACAGGTGTGTTCATTCTTGATTTATGGTGAAAGCTTTTTTTTCTGGGTGTATCTTCCCAGCGCCCGAAACATTTTCCCCTGGATGGGCATGGGGAAACCCCCCCGCAACTCTAGTGGAGGATAAAGCGGAAGATAATGGATGGATGGATGTTTTACTCATTAATTATAACAATCAAATTGCTTACCTGCTTAACTGTAGACTCTTAAATATACAGGTTTCTTTGAGTCTGTAATTTATGTTGCTCTATGTTGCTCTAGGATTGGATACCACATACCAATGTTTGCTGGGTTTATCATCATGTTTGTCTCCACAATAAGTAAGCAAAACTTATATATATATATATATACATATATATATACGTTTGAGCCATTTAATATAATCTGTGCTATTTAAAAGGATTAATGAAGTTATTTAACAAAAATAATTATTATTATTATTATACCATTGCAAAAAAATTCATGATTTATTTTTTCACTATTTATTCACTTAAAACGTTTTCTAAAAGTTACAGTAAAAAAAACAACAAAACCATTTTTAACCAGCTTATTTTTAAACAATAAAAAGATTCATTAAGTAAAAATAGTAAAAAGTAGTAAAAATATAATAATATAAATAATAGTAATAAAGGCATGTGCACATCCTACATACCACACATACAGTAGCGTTATGTTACATGATACACTTGGATTGCATATGATCCATACCATACCATATCACAGGTGGCGCTATTCTTACAACAATGCATGTGCACAACGGGTGTGCGCACCCTACACAAGATACAAGAAGGTTGTCTGGATGTTGCATGAGCTACGAAAGGATCATATTTATATCAGCAGCAGGACAGAAGGATGCTGAAGAATAAGCCACCTGGTTTAACACCTGTATCTTTTAGGCTTTCATCACTCTGCTTCCAACCACAGATCACAATGTCTTTCACAAACATATCTCAAAGAGATTCCTGCTAAACCTTATTCATGAGCCGGTTTAATGCCCATTAAAAACATACATAGAAAGTACAATAATCTTTCCAAACCATAGGTATAAAAATGTATAATTGTTTTAAATCTAATGAGGGAGTGGTAGCTCAGTGGTTAGGGTGTTGGGCTATCAATCTGAAGGTTGTGGGTTCAAATCCCAGGTCCACTGAAGTTACCAATGTGAGTCCTTGAGCAAGATCCTTAACCCTCATTGCTCCAGAGATGTTGTGATTAACCCTGTGCTCACCTTGTAAGTCGCTTTAGATAAAAGCGTCCAATAAATGACTGAATGTAATGTTGTTAAGTTTAGTACTTCAGTAAATGTAGTTAGTGGATTTGGTTTTGCTGTGGTCCCCATCACTTTCTCGTTTAAATGGCTCACAAATGGATACAGATGTTAACCTGCCGTGTTCACTTAATGACGATTATACCCAATTATAACATCAGTGAGTGAAGATAAAACCCAGATAGACTTCTTTCCGATTGCATGCTGTCTGCATTTGAGCTGATAGAATCAGACTGCATCTGATTGCATGTGTGTCTGTTGTTTAGTGTTTGCTTTTTCAGAGTCATATGGCCTGCTGTTTTTCGCTCGATCACTTCAGGGCATCGGCTCCTCCTTCTCCTCTGTTGCAGGTACAGTGTGTTTAAATGTTACATTAAAGGCAAGTAAGAATCTTTCTTAGTGTGTTTTATTTTGTAGGGCTGGGCATGCTGGCCAGTGTGTACCCAGATGACAATAAAAGAGGGGTTGCCATGGGAATAGCACTGGGAGGACTTGCCATGGGTGTTCTGAGTGAGTTATTACAAGCTGTATGAATGATTTGAAAGATTTACACTTTAATGAGGATAGATATGAGTGATTGTTGAATCAGTAGCAGAAGAACTAAGGGTTTGAATTTCAAACATTACCAGAGAGCAGATAAAAAAAAGCTAGTTCACATAAATATTTTGCATCCTTAGCCTTTTAAAATTTATTTTAAGAAGTTATGAGTAAATGGTTTTATCAGGGTATACATTGTTTACACATGCACTCTTTCAGTGTGAAAACAGTTGCCACAACAACAATAACTCCTTATAAAGAAAGCATTTCTAGTAGCATATAAAGAGGTTTTGTACAACATGCATTATGGGGGGACATGTAAAATCCATAAAATGATTTGATGAGGTTGGTGAGGAGGTGCAGATCAGGCACTTACATACTTCATAATGTAGAAAACTTTCTCTGTATCTAAATTTATGCTGCATATACAACAAACTTATAATTTTGATGATGATGTGAATTATTCGATCAGGTATGTAGTATTACACTAGCAAATACCATTATCACAACTAATTTTAAATGTATTTATTTAGTCACGTTATGATTGGATTTAATTCAAAATTATATAGACTTTGCGTGTGCTTGTAGTTGGCGCGCCATTTGGTAGCATCATGTATGAGTTTGTGGGTAAAAGTGCACCCTTCCTCATCTTGGCGTTCTTGGCTCTGTTTGATGGAGGTGAGTACATATAATAAATATTAATAGGTCATTATGAGCCATTCATCACCATGTAATCTGATTACAACTGTATTCTAAGATTAATTATCGTTTAAACACAGCGCTACAGCTCTGTATTCTGCAGCCCTCTAAGATTTCACCTGGGGTGAGTCACTTCACTTCACATTATATCAAGGTCTTAATCAGTAAGTGTTATACACTGCTCAAAAAATAAAGGAAACACTCAAATAACACATCCTAGATCTGAATGAATGAAATATTCTGATTTAAAACTTTGTTCTATACAAAATTGAATATGCTGACAAGAAAATCACACAAAAATCATCAATGAAAATCAAATTTATTAACCAAATGGAGGCCTGGATTTGGAGTCACACACAAAATTAAAGTGAAAAAGCATACTAAAGGCTGATCCAACTTTGATGTAATGTACTTTAAACAGGTCAAAATGAGACTCAGTATTGTGTGTGGCCTCCACGTGCCTGCATGACCTCTCTATAACGCCTGGGCATGCTCCTGATGATGTGGTGGATGGTCTCCTGAGGGATCTCCTCCCAGACCTGGATTAAAGCATCTGCCAACTCCTGGACAGTCTGTGGTGCAAAGTGACGTTGGTGGATGAAGTGAGACATGATGTCCCAGATGTGAAATTGATTGTCAATCAGTGGATTTTACAGAAGTTTGATTTACTTGGTGTTATATTGTGTTGTTTAAGTGTTCCCTTAAAATTTTTGAGCAGTGTATTATTAACAAATACAAAACCACTAGTCATGTCTAATTCCTTTGATTGACAGAAAAAAGACCTCATGCCATTCCTCTCTCTGTTGGAACACTGCTCCTTTTGGGCATTTAAACAAAATTTAAATAAATCTTGAATATATTGTGGCCATTCACTTATAATGTATGTCTTCTACATGATATCTATTCACATATTTAGCACAATAATGTATGTAAAAGGTTTTGTATGTAAAAATAGAATTTGTGTCCTTATGTTTTTGCTCACATTTCGGTTTCAGAGTATGGTGGGAACGCCACTGCTTACACTGCTGAAGGACCCCTACATACTCATCAGTGCAGGTGTGTGCTTATAAACTGGTCTGTGCTGCTCTGCTAAACCAAGATGAAACCTTACTGTGTGTGATTAAATAACTGACAAGCAGCATCTTTGCTAGACTTGGGCTTTTTCTGACAGTTTCTAATTACATCCATCCATTTATTATCTCCTGCTTTATCCTCTATTAGGGTCGCGGGGGGGGGGTGCTCCCCATGCCCATCCAGGGGAGAACGTTTCGGACGCTGGGCAGATACACCCAGGACAGGATGCCAATATATCGCTGGGCACACACTCACACAAACAAATACAATTGGGGCAATTTGGAGAATTCAATTGACTTGATCCATGTTTTTGGACTGTGGGAGGAAACCGGAGAACCCACGTGGACACGGGCAGAACATGGAAACTCCACCCAGATTGGGATTTGAACCGGGAATCCCATGCTAAACCACTAAGCCACCGTGCCGCCCCATTTCTAATTACAGTACATATTTAATTAAGCTACTTGCAGAGAATGTAAAATAAAATACACCTTTTGTATTTTGTGTATCAGTATTGCATATTTGTGTACAAATGTATAACTGCAGCTAAACATGTTTTTAAAATCTTTAAATTCTATGTCGTTATTTGTAGGGTCATTGTGCTTTGCCAACATGGGGGTTGCCATTTTGGAACCTACCCTACCAATATGGATGATGCAGACCATGTGTTCACCAAAATGGCAGCTTGGTAAGCTTTCCCACATCTGCTTCCTTCAGCCCTAATAAAACATGACCATGAAGAAAGTTCATTTTACATGATCAAAGTGACTGTGAAAATGTTCTAGATAGCTGAACACACCTGCCAGGATGTCAGTGCTTCAGGATATTACTGTAATTACTTCTTTGATGAGGTTCAGTCGCCTGATCTGAAGATCTAAATGTTCCTGGAATAACTTTTTTTGATGTCATTTGTTTTATGTTCATCTTACCGATGATGATGATGCTCGTGTTGCAGGTGTGGCCTTTCTACCCGCCAGCGTCTCCTACCTAATAGGCACCAATCTCTTCGGCCTGCTAGCAAATAAAATGGGAAGGTATTTCTTTCTTTTAAAGTTAAATAAATTTTTATTTAAATGAATGTTACTTTTAGCAATTAAGATAGTCATGTCATTTTTATATAGAAGTAAAGTGTTGGTAAAATGAAAAACATTTTCTCTTAATTACTCTCATAAAATCCGTATAAGGCATTATCTAATAAAAAATGGAAAAACACTAATTTATTAATATCGCTTTTATATTTAACAATGTACTGTATGTTAAAGCGGCCCAAACATTGATGGACAATATCCTGATTTCAGGCAGCACAGATATACACTATATTGTTTTTAAAGGAATCCAATCAGTAAATATCTAAAAAGAATCAAAGCTAGGAAAATTAGTTTAAGGGAAGCACAGTGGTGTAGTGTTGAGCATGTTCAACTCGTAATCCAGGTTTGAATCCCACTCTAGGTGAAAATGATAATTTAAGAAAATAACACTGTGTAAATGCTTTTTTATACAGTGGAAATCAGGGTTACACCTTAAATTATGACATGCTGATTATATTATTATACCCAGAAAACCTAATATTTGATAATTCATTTGTTAGACATGATGATAGTAATTACAGATATTTAGACTGTTCTTACTTTGGTATTTAAATATAATACAGTGTTATATACTCCCCCTGTAATTATTCTTTAACTACACAATTAGTTTTTTTTTGTGACTTATGATTTTATTTCTTTGTGAATACAATACAGTGGGCTATTAGTTATATTTTACCTATAAATTATAATCTGCTCATACATGTTCTATTATTTTTTCAGTTCAGTTAAAGTTCTGTTAAATTAAACCTGTAAATATTTTTACTTGGAAAATTTTAATTCATACTTAGACCATATTTGTGCGGTAACCACTTTGTACACACAGTGCCGTTAAATGTGTTATGACCCTGTAATTACCCTTAAATTATGCTGTATTTATTTTTTTTTTAAACCTTAATGACTAGATATGTAGTTTGTTTTTTAGGGAATCGCCCTGTAATTAGCAGGCCATAATTTCAAGTGCTACCAAATGCAGAAGCATTTTTACTCGTCGTTCAAGGCACTAGTCTACCAATGTATATGTATTTGATGAATTAAAAACAGTTTCATTGTGTTAGATGGATAAAGATTGTATTTTTAATGGCATATTAGAAGACAGTTATAGTTCTATGAAAGGAACTGTCTGTATCAGTGACACAGAGAATAACCCCTGACATTATAAATCTTCTGATTTAGATGGTTGTGCTCCATGATCGGGATGGTTATTGTAGGCATCAGCCTTCTCTGTGTAAGTAATGACATCTCTCAGTTCTCTGATTATTTTACATTAATAAATTAATTTAATGAAAAAATTTATAAACTGCGGAATTTTTATTGCTGGTGTAGTAAACAAGAGAATCTGATGTTAAATCTAATATTTATTAGTAGATTTGCTATGGTTTATGGTTATGCTCTGCCAGTAGACGGTGGAGTGCATTTTCTGCTTTTAAAACTGCTCACATTCGTTCAATTTTAGTTGTTTATACAGCTAAATCTGTGCCACAAGTTAATCTAATTTATCTTAACTGATTTGTCCTGTAAACCTATAATTCTGTTACTTGAAAACCTGATTAGAGGATGTTAAATGTGTTAAATATGGATATATTACAGGTTCCTTTGGCCAAAAGCATCTTTGGCCTTATTGGCCCAAATGGAGGCCTTGGATTCGCTATTGGTAGGTATAAATGTGTGTAATAAAAAATGTTGATTAAGCAGTGACAAATGAATTAATTAAATTCATCCAATGAGTTTAAATGAATGAAAATGCTGTGTTTGTAGGAATGGTAGATTCATCCATGATGGCAATAATGGGCTACCTCGTGGATATCAGGCACGTTTCTGTTTATGGGAGTGTATATGCCATAGCAGATGTGGCCCTTTGCATGGGCTTTGCAATAGGTAAATATTTTATTAGATTATTTTGGATAAACATTATATTAATAACCCAACATGCTTACTAGCTGGATTCCCTACCAGTCACATGATTTCAAGAGTTTCCCTACCAGAGTCACGTGATTTCTGTTTTCTCTGGATGTTGGCAAGCATTTTATTTATAAAACTTATTTTATGGCACTATCATATTTATTGCACATAAAGGCTATTTATTGACCCTCACCTGTTTTACTGCTGCATTGATCCTAAAATAGGATTTTTTCTAAAAACATTGTTTACTAAGCAACAACACAAGCTAGCTAACTAATCAGAAAATAGTTATACAAAAACAATAAAAATGAGTAACTTATTGTAGGATAATAGCAGTTAGCATGACTGCCGCTGGGAATCCAGGTTTAATTTATTCTACTTGTATCACTTCTTATGTTACATTATAAGGCAACTGCCTTTTGATTGCCTTCCCTTACATATAATTACTTTTCATATGTAACTGCTTACTTACTGGGCATCAGTGGGCCGATCAGAAAATCATTTTACATCTATTTTAAATGTAGGTCCATCTACAGGAGGCGCTATAGTGCGAGTGATTGGCTTTCCTTACCTTATGGTGATCATTGGGATTATCAACATCCTTTATGCACCACTGTGCTTCTTCCTTAAAAACCCAGCAGCGAGGGAGGAGAAGATGGTAAATCATCTTTATACAGTGTTGTGTGTATAATATTCCACTGGTTAAATTCATTAACGTGTCTTCCTCACACACATTCCCACAGGCCATAATGAACCAGGAGTGCGCCATGCATGTAAAAAGCTACAACACTGAACGCCAGCACAGAGAGTTTCCCCTGAGTGATGAAAGTGAGGACGAGCTTGAAGATTAACACACAGTTCAGTAATAAATTTCTTTTAATTTACAGCCACATTTTAAGTCATGGTGCTGTACGATGGGTGTGAAAGGCATCCTGTTTTAAAAATGAATGTGGTTGTCAGTAACACTAAATAAACTCTTTATTTTGTAATGTAGGTGTCTTAAGCCATTGTTTATTGATACAGTATGGTGAAAGAAATGTTATTACAGGTATAAGTTATTTTGCAGACGCTTTTATAAAAAGCAACAAGTAGGACGACACTGAAGCATAGTGGTTAGCATGTTCTCCCCGTGTCCACGTCGGTTTCTTCCAGCCTTTCCTGTTTCCTTCCACATTTTAAAAACATGGATTCAAGGGGAAATGTATGCTCTAATTTGTGTGTATAGTGTGTGCCTGTGTGAGTGAGTGTGTGCCCAATGAAAAATTGGTGTTCTGTACAGTCCTGCTACTACTAAGACAAGATAACAAGAAGATGAACAAGAAGGTTACCAAATGTGGTTCTTGTGTCAACTAAGCCATGCCACAGTTCAATGTATTATCTGTTACTGTTGACATAATTGTATGGCACTAACTTTGTAGCGTAGGCTGTATATTTAGTAGTCAATTCGACCAGTGCTGATGAGCAACAAAATTCAATATCCTCTCAATCACAGTGTGTGTTTGTGTGAGTGAGTGTGTGCCCAACGATAAATTGGTTCTGTCCTGTCCTGGGTGTATCTGATCAGTGCCCGAAACGTTCTACATTTGAATTACTCAAATTTTTTTGTATATTAACATTTACATAAAATAATGTTTACATTCTCCGCTTGATAGGAATGGGGAAAGGCAACCCTAATATAGGATTAAGCGAGGACAATGAAGTAATGTATGAAATTACAAGCACCCTAACTTGATGGTTGGGATTAAAGCATAGGATCACTCTGATGAAGCACCTCTGGAACATTTAGGGTTAAAATCCTTGCTGAATCGCCCACAATGGTGACTTTTGGTGTCTCTGGATTTGAACCGCCAACCTTCGAATCAACACCATAAGCATTGAACAACTACTAAAACAAGATAACAAGATATTTCGACCAAGAAGGTTACCAAATGTGGTTCTTGTGGCAACTAAGCCTGTTGCCATGCCAGTTTACTGTATTATCAGTTACTGTTGACATAATTGTATGACACTTTGTTATACAGCGTAGGCTGTACATTTAGTAGTCATTTCGACCGATGCTGATGCGCAGCAAAATTCAATATCCTCTCAATCACAGCACTTTGTTCCGGTGTCTTTGTGTCAACAAATGATCACAATGTAAAATCCTAAGGTGACTCATCATTTCCTGCTGATATCAGCTCCATCTTGTTATTATGAAAAGAAATAACACAAAGGAAATGACAGATGAGTCAAAACTGTTTGAAGTAAGGCCCGAGATTTCCACCCTGTGTGAACATTACAGCTTTACTGATAAACAATCAATTTTTGAAAAAAAGATCTGTTTTTAATACTGGCATCTGAGTTACCAGACATATTCAAATATTTACTTGGCCATATATTAATTAAACCTCACTTTTATATAATTTTATATTTGCACTTTCCTTTTATTATCGTGTTTTACAGAGTTTTCTTTTATAAGCAAACAAAAGTGATCTATTTTACCCACAGAGGAATTTGTTCTCCATATTTAACCCAAACATGCAGCGAAACACACACTTATGAAGTGAGCACACATGTCCGATGTGGTGGGCAGACCTGTACATAGCACTTGGGGCTAGGTGCCTTGTCCAAGGGCACTTCAGCCATAGTACTTGGTGGGACATTGACTCGAACCGGGGACCTTCCGGTTGCCAGGCGGGTTCCTTAACCAAAACCCTACAACTGCCTATGACTTAATCATTCTGATAGTTATTCATTCTATGATGTTCTATAATTAAACATTAAGAAAATGTTTTAAAATGTTAATTAAAAAGGGGGAAACCCCTCTGGACATAAACAATAATCTTTTAAGCATCATTCTAACTGGTTATGAAATCCAATAAATCCAATCCAATAAAATCCAGGTTAGTTGTTGTAATTGTTGCCCAATGACTTTTTTATGACAGCAAATCTTTTATAGTACATAAATCAGTGAACATGTAAAAACTCCGTCAGAAAGATGATGAGGTGATCATTTTATTGCTGTCATTTTTAATTCTACCGACGTCTTACCAACAAATACTTTATGCCAGCGTACAATATTGTGGCCATGACATAAAATACCGTACCAGTTTAAACATTTGGAGACACCGCCTTACTGCTCCATTATCTATTTCCTTCACTATTACAGATTGTGGTCCATCTGTGTTCTTTGCTTTGTTCAGAACAGGTATCATTTGGGTGGTGGATTGTTTGTCAGTTCTGCAGTGACACTGATATGGTGAGGGGGTTTAAGTGCTGCAGTGTTACTAGAGTTTCATTTCTCCACCTCAGTGACACTGCTGGGATAGGAATAATGTTAGGATTCTAACCTGTTCTGTGGGGGTAAAGAGTAAAGGGGACGTACACAGTATGTACTGTAGAACACTAACAGATGGACTACAGTCTGGAATCGTAGAACTACAAAGTCCATCTTTACAGGAAGTGGAACAAAAAGGGAGCATGTCCAAACTTTTGACTGTTACTGTATATAAGGTAAAAAATACTGTCTTCGAATGTACAAATGTGTGCTACTACATATGTTTCCCTCTCACACAAATGCTTGTGGTTATATATATATTCAATTCTGGAGGAAATATGTCTACGAATGTTAATGTGGTTACTGTGGCGACAGCACAAGCTTATGCTTATGCTTATGGTGGCGCTGTGGTCAAGGTTAATCTCTGATGTTATAACTGATGTTATGGGCACTCCTGCGTCTTATGATTTTTAATTCATTACTATTTTAAGACAAAAACAACGAAAATGACAGATACTTTATATTATAAAACTGTTGCTGTGCTATGTAAACGCTCGAAACGCTTTTACCCTCCCGTCCGATAGGTGGTGATAAGGAAAACATTTCCTCAAGATGTCACCCTAAAATAATTCAGCAAATAAGCGGAATAGCGCGTCATATTAGTCTAGTCTGATCCACGAAATGTTTACATTGCTTTGTGAGCGATGAAATATAACCGTGTTTCATTTTACTTTCGTGATAAAATGTACAAAAAAACGTATGTAATACAACTATGTATTAGTTCGCTCTTTAATCTGACGAGGCAATATAGTACATAAATACCTTTAAATATTAAGTATTTTTCTCTCCAGACACCAAAGTTTAGGTCGCTTTATAGCTGTCTCGATTGCCGTTTTTCATTTTTAATTATACCATTAGAAAAAAGTTTTTAATTGATTTACAACAGCGGCAATCGACGACTGAATCTTTAGCGTCGACTCATTTGACTCGACTCCTTTGACTCGACTCGTTAGCCACCGAGGGTGTATTCGGATGAGACACGTGTTGTGGATTAAACGCCGTTTAAAGCTTTTCAATGGCGCTGCTGCGGCTTCTGAGTGATCTTAACCTCAGTGAGGAGGCAGAAACGGGTGTTGCTAATGTGGTTCTGGTGCTTTCTCGGCTCCGGGCGCGCCTGCAGGGGGAGCATTCGGCTGAAGTGGTGAGGGAGCTGGGGGATGTGTTCGGAGGCGGCTCGGCGTGCTGGCTGTTCCCCGAATGCAGCACCCGTTTGCAGGCGGTGTATGCGGATGTAGTCGACGCCTGTATCGGCTGCGCTCGCCTGCCTGGCTGTTTCTCAGACAGCGGGACTCTGCCGGACAGCAGTTATGAACACATCCCGCACAGAGCCGGCGCGGTGGGCAGCGCGTTACGGACGCTAACCGAGCGCCTTAAAGACGCCGAGAGCTCAGCAGACGCGACATCAGCTGCGACTGCACGGTCTTTGCTACGCCTGCTTCTTCCCAGTCTGTGCATCTTCTCTTTCACCCACCTGCAGGACCAGCCATGGACTGATGAGTCCTCCAGAAGGTGCGCTCTGCAGCTCCTCAGCTCCATCATCACCGCCACTAAAAGTGAGTCTCTGCTGGAGATGCTGTGTGGAGATGATGAAGGACAAACCCAAGGGGTGATGAGCTCCATCCTGAATCAGCTGCAGCCTGAACTAACCAAGTGAGACCACTTATTGTTGTGCACCAGCTTTCATTTTCAGATTGGGGTTCTTTATATTAGTCTTTCAGATCCAGTAAGACTAACTAATCATCATCGTTCTGTCTTTAACTCATTTTAGTTTATTCATTCATTCATTATCTCCAGCTTTATCCTCTGTGGGGTTCCCCATGCCCATCCAGGGAAGAACGTTTCGGGGATGGGCAGATAGACCCAGGACAGGGCGCCAATCCATTGCTGGACACACACTCACTCACACAGACACACTCTATATGGGGCAATTTGGAAAACTCAATTGACTTGATCCATGTTTTTGGACTGCGGGAGGAAACCAGAGAACCCGGAGAAAACCCACGCGGACACGGGGAGAACATGGAAACTCCACCCAGATGGGGATTCGAACCGGGAATCAGCTTAATAGATCGACACCCCTCAATAGTGCATGTTAACGACACCATGTCGTCCTCTTCTTTGAGAGCTTTCATACCCCTGTGACTCTTTTAGATTTGTTATGCATGTATAAGCATGGATGAAATTCCAGTGCTTGTAGTACATGGACGTGTAAACATTCAGGACAGGTTGCTAGTCCATTGCAGGGGACACACGCACAGATCTGTTTATGTGTAGAGTTTATTTGATCTTTAATATGTTTTTGGATGGAAAGATGACCCTAGAACTGCAGGAGGAAACCCAAACAGGCGTGGGGAGAACATTGAATAGAATGTACCACAAAAGAACGTCATCCAGTCATTGCTGGAACAAGTGGATCTGATGCCGCAGCCCTGCTTAAATTTATAATCACTTTACCGATGATACTGGACTGTCCAGCCTGCAGCGTCCTGTATTCGGCATCCTGTGTGCAGCATACTGTGTTTACTAATGAAGAATTAATGCATGAATAACACAAATTTGTAAAGAAACATGCAAGCATAGGTTTTACATCTTCAAGGTGGAGCACAAAGGTGCTTGTGTCTAATAGAGTAGATAGATCAATATTATTGTTTCAACCATTGCAACACACACTTAACACACCACCACATCGGTGTCACTGCAGTGCTGAGTCTGATTTACCAAGGGTCTATTAGGGTCGCAGGGGGGTTCCCCATGCCCATCCAGGGGAGAACGTTTCCGGATATGGGCAGATAGACCCACAGGGTGCCAATCCATCGCTGGCCACACACTCACTCACACAGACACACTCTATATGGGGCACTAATCTAGCTTATTTGGTAGTTCTGTGGGGTCCTGCTGAAGTTTGGTACCAAATATCGATAATGTATGAAAACGATTAGTAAAACCTGGGATTTGTCACAAGTTTACCTCAAAGCTGTGACCTTAACCAGCAGCTTTAGACGCATAGTACAGTACATTTATTTCAATGTTTACAACAGTGGTGGTTTATTGATCAATGTAAAAGAATAAAACAGCTTAAAGAAAAAGAATGGATGAGATTTGGGCCATGTGATGAAAAGACTGACGCAATCTGACGGCCTGCACGCAGCCGGGACCATACTCCCTGGTGGATGCACCAGCTGCTTCCCAAACTTTAGTGTTTTCCTTTTTTTTTCAGGGAAAACTGGAAGCGGAATGAAGCTGTGAAACATGTGTTCTCCTGGCTGCTGGTGCAAATTGGGCGACCCTGGCTAACCGACTACTTGGAAAAGGTCTTTCCTCCATCTCTGCTCATATCAGATGATTACAGGACAGAAAATAAAGTCTTGGGTGTGCACTGTCTTCATCACATTGTACTTAATGTGGTAAGTCATGTCAGTTAAGTTCAAAGAAATTCTTTATCATAAGGTTAAACACTGGGTCTGTTTCAGTGATATAATAGAGGTGTCATGTTTCTGTGTCCAGCCTGCTGCTGATTTAAGGCAATTTAACCGAGCTCAGGTTCTGTACGATGCTCTCTTCAATCATCTGTACACGTCGGAAGCTCCATTCATACAGGTACACGTATGACACAGCCATTTGATTTTCTTATCTCATTTCATCTCTTTCTCAACTTTCTCTTAATTCTCCACACACACACACTATATGGGGAAATTTAGAGCAACCTGTTCACCTTGAATCCATGTTTATGAACTGTGGGAGGAAACCAGAGAACCTGGATACAGAAAACCCACACATAGAGAACATGGAAACTCCACTAAGAACGGGATTCGAATTAGGATTTCCAGCACAACATTGCAACCACTACACCACCATGCCTATGTTTGGTTTTATATCTTATAAATTATGACTGGCATTTTTGTTAATGAACATTGTGAAGTCATATTGAAATGCACATGTTAGTGTTATATTACCTATATTACCCCTAGTGTGTTTGTGTGTTAAAGATAAGTTATATTTATCTATTGTGTGTTGTGGACCAGTTTACAATGATTCTGATCCAGAGTTTCATGGTGAAGGTTTTTATGAGGCAATTTGCCAATTGATAGTCGGGTGAGCGCGCAATCAGTTTTTCAAAATTACCCATTAGCACAATTTACATTCAGCATATTTTTAAAATGTGGGGAAAATACTGGAGAATTTGGGAGGTTTTTGTTGTGAGGTGTTGTCACTAACTACAGCCACCTCCAGGGGCAGTCTTAGGCTTGAGGTTAAGGAACCAGCCTTGTGACCTGATGTTCCCCTATTCAATGGTCCTCCCAAGTGTTACGGCAAGAAGTGCCCTTGGACAAGGCAACTAACCCTAAATGCTTCCCGGATGCTGTGTACAAGTTTGCCCACCGCACATGTGCTCACTTCATTGTGTGTGTGATTCACTGCATGGATGGGTTAAATATGGAGGACGCATTTCACTGTGTGTAATTACAGTAGGCAAAATAGATCATATAAATAGATGACTTATGTGCCACCCAATTATTATGACATGAAATTGTTATATTTTAACACCACTAAATACTTTCTTGTTTGTTAATAATGATGGAAATCTGCAAAAAAAAGCCTGGAAATCTGTAGTTAAATCATATGAAGTTGTTGTTTCTGATTGACTACTGGATTGTTTACGTTAATCAATTAAACAGGCTGCCTTTTTTTATTTGACAAAAACATGTAGCCCCAGGGATCAGGAGCTACCTGCATCTTAGAAGGTCACAATGATAAGACCAGTTCTTTTTGTGTTCTGCATTTTAGTTTCCAATTAATGTATAATTTCAATAAAAGGCTTTATTTTCCTCCTGAATTCAACCAGATGCCAATGTTTCTTTCTGTTGTTTCAGGTGGTTCTGCCCTGTTTAATAGACCTTCTCTGTGTTCTGGAGAGGCCTCTTCACCACACAGCACATCCCCGACATCCAAACCGCTTTGACTCTGTTCTGCGCCTTATTTTAACACACATGGAGATGGAGCATAAAGTCGCACTACGCCGGATCTACGCCAGCAATCTGTTTCTGTTTGTTGAAAAGTGCGAATTTATTTTTGACTGTATTTTAATGTTTGCAAACAGTGGGTCTGTTTATTACTGCTGTAGCAAATGAAGGCTATAGATGGTTTTGCTTTTTACAGTTTGGGAAATGTAATTTCCTGTTCCTGCATGACTGTTGCTTTATAGAGTCATGGACTTAAAGTAAACCATTGGACTTACTTCCATTTACACTCTAATGTTACTAATACAACTGTATTCTGGTTCTGAATAAGAAATTCCTTGAACTCTAATCTACTGACAACACTTTAAATACCAGATCAAAGCTCAGAGTCTAATAACTGGAAATCAAATAAGCTCTTATGTTCACTTTTGTTTTTATTGAACAAATTTAAATTGGAGGAATTGCTTTCACTTTATTCACTCTATAAAGGATCCCTTATGTTCAGACAAGTTTTTACTTCACAGACAAGACAGATTTTTAGGTGTGATTGTTCCCTGGTTACATTATATTCTCTCTCTCTCTCTCTCTCTCTCTCTCTCTCTCTCTCTCTCTCTCTCTATATATATATATATATATATCCTTTGTTGCATATTTATTTATTATCTTCTGCTTTTATCCTCTATTCGGGTCGTGGGGGGGATTTCCCATGCCCATCCAGGGGAGAACATCTCGGGTGCTGGGCGAATACACCCAGGACAGGGCGCCAATCTATCACTGGGCACACACTCACTTACAAAAAACACACTCTATGTGGTACTTTGGAGAATTCAATTGACTTGATTGACTTCATGTTTTTAGACTGTGGGAGGAAATCGGAGAACCCGGAGGAAACCCATGCAGACACGTGGAGAACATGAAAACTCCCACCCAGATTGGGATTCGAACCAGAAAATCGAACCAGCACTGAGAGGCGAACCCTTTGTTGCATATATACTAATGTATTCAATTAGCCATTTGGTATCTTCATTTTCTCTGACTATGTTTTGTGTGATGTAATGATTAATTTCAGACAAAACCCAAACCCACACTGAGAAGAACATACAAAACTCCACATTTAATGTAACCAGTTTGTGTGCCTTGAAATCAGACAGCATGATGTGACCTCTGTGTCCTCTTCTCCCCCATGTCACTTAAAATATGATTCTATGTAGTACATTATCTCCTGATTCACTCTATTTAGATTAAAACAACTTTGGAGGGAAGTGTCTTTCAGCTGTTTGAACTGTTTATTTGCAGAATGGGGATAGGAATCACCCGACATCTGAAGAGACTGGAACGAGTGATTGTAGGGTATCTGGAGGTGTCAGATGGCCCAGAAGAACGAGCCAGACTGAGTATACTGGAGGTTCTAGAAAAAACAATACAAAGTGCCTGGCCAAGGTATTTACATCACTTACGTAAATGCTTACAGGCAGAGCTGGTAACGTGATCTGATGCTGTAGGTTTATATTATTAATTCATTCATTATCTTCCGCTTTATCCTATGTTATCCTATATAGGGTCGTGGGGTTCCCCATGCCCATCCAGGGGAGAACGTTTCGGGCGCTGGGCAGATACACCCAGGACAGGGCGCCAATCTTTCGCTGGGCACAAACTCACTCACACAGACACGCACGCATACACACTCTATATGGGACAATTTGGAGAACCGAGTTGACTTTATCCATGTTTTTGGACCTGGAGGAAACTCCCACGGACACGGGGAGAACATGGAAACTCCACCCAGATGGGGATTTGAACCGGGAATCCCTAGTGCTGAGAGGCGAACGTGCTAACCACTAACCCTAAGTTAATATTATGCTTTCTTTACATACAGTCACGGGCAACATTATTGTTCATGTACTTTTTCTCAGTTACATTAACTATACTTGGTTGTCTTTACTCAAGACCCTTACAGGACCCCTGAGCACCCCCTGGGTGGTGGATGATTCTTCATGATTTTCTTGTTGAGTTTATATTCTGTACATTTTTCTGCTGATGATGAATCTTTCAGTTCATAGTGTAATGTGACTCTTCTTATCATGATTCTCTGATGACTAAATTAAGAAGTACATTATAGAAAACTTTCTAAATGTTTTCTGTTATCAGCAGCTTGAAATGCATAAGAAGAAGTCTGTTCATCAGTGTTTGCTTAAAGGCTCTTCACCCTTAATGCTCATCCTTCTCATTTTCAGGATGGAAAGCCGGACTGATGTGCTGGCTAAGACTCTGCTAAGGTTCCTCGTTGATGTTTCTGCCGATTCATTTGACTCTGAGCTCATGGACGAGCTGATAAGTCGAGCCTCACGCTGCCTGCTGCTGCTTGACCACTGCTCAACGAGCAATCTAATGGTAAGGTTTGGTTTTGATGTTGTCGATTGGGGTCTGACCTTTTGAAAGTTTATATTTTTAAAAATTTAAAATAGACATGACAACAGAGTTAATCAGAATTTCTGCTGACAGTATTGGCTATCCTGTCAACAGCATTCAAAAGGGGCTCAATCTGACCAACTGACATTTTTTTGTCTAGAGCAATTTAGTGTCTTCAATTATTATATTTGTTGAATGTATTATAAAAGTAAACTTAACAAAATCAATCTGTGAAACCATGGCCTATTTCGATTGTTACTATATGTGGCTGCTACTGTCTTCTGTTTGTTCTGTGTTGCTTTAACATATGGCTGCATCAGTTTGGTGAATTAAAATATAAGGATGTTTTTGGATATAATATAAGGATATATTGTTTTTCTCATAGAATTTTGGTTTTTAATCTATGTTTTCATCCAGCCAGTTATTTGCACGTTTGGTCATTTAAATGAAACGGTGTTCCTCCCCCCAGTGAGTCTGATTGCAGTACCAACCTTGTCCATCCTAGCCTTTTGACCTTGTTTGTTTCCTGGTCCCACCACGAGATATGGCTGAAGTGCCACTCTGCACAATTGCATTCACTTCACTATTGTGTAATATATTCATTCATTCATTTATTATCTTTCGCTTTATCCTCTATTAGGGTCACGGTGGGGTTACCCATGCCCATCCAGGGAAGAACGTTTTGGGCGTCGGGCAGATACACCCAGGACAGGGTGCCAATCTATTGCTGGGCACACACTCACTCACACAAACTCAATTGACTTGATACATGTTTTTGGACTGTGGGAGGAAACCGGAGAACCCGGAGGAAACCCACACGACACTGGGAGAACATGGAAACTCCACCCAGATGGGGATTCGAACCAGGAATCCCTAGCGCTGAGAGGAGAACATGCTAAACCACTAAGCCACCTGTGTGTGTGTGTATATATATATATAGTGTGTGTGTAATTTTTATTTATATGCACACATATATTTTACTTGATTCTCTGGAACATTCTATATTCAAATCTACATGTATGTATCATCTTTCTGTTCCGCAGGTCCAGCTGAGGGAGGTTGACAGTAGCTGTGTACCTGAGCGAGTCCTGAACTCCATACATGCTCTTTTCTAACACCAGACCTGAGCTTGCATTAGGTCCGAGTGAATTACAGCGCCATGAGTGTTTAGATTGCAGAAGTGAAGTCAGAGAAATCACAGAAAGCAGGGTTCATCCAGTTCCAGGATGTAGTATGCCACATACACTACTCCCCCTTAACATTTTGTGTTACAGGCCAAGAAAAGTGTAAATAACTATTTTAATATATAATTTAATAAATACAATTTTTTAAAGTTATTTCTGCAAGTTCGACTTCTGCTCTTTTGAACATACTTTTGATTCTGTATATTTTTATATCTGTATTTAGATTTTACTCTGTATAGATAATTATGTAAGTAGCACAGTTTTCAATACAAGTTGAGTATTTAAATTATGTTAAATTAGCTCTGACTTACCAATTCTTGACGTTCTAATGTCACCTACAGGCTAAACCAGTAAACTACATGAACAATAAAAGCTGCTAAAACACCAATTTACCAAACAATATACTTTTAATACAGCAGTACTGTTATGGCACCTGGTTTCCCCTTTAAAATGTTTCTCATTCAATTTAATTAAATGCTTAAAGCTGAATGAAGCTTCTGCAATACAACTTTAATTGAAACGGTTTTATAGAAAGATTAGGATTCTGTTTTACGGTAACCGGCTTCACTTAAACACAGAGCAGTTCCATGCTTTGCTTATAACAGCAGAATAAAAGCACGGCCTCGTCAGCATGTTCAGTCTGAACTGCAGTCATGTGAATTTCTCACGCTGCAGGTGTTGGAACTGAACTGTGAGTCTGTCCATAGTCTGGGAGTGTACTTTAGTTCCTACGAGGCCAGGTTCTTGGCAGCAGGCTCTGTCTCTTGCTCATACTCAATCTCCACGTACGCACGCTTCTTTCTCGCTGGTCCTTTAATTGGGGTCTTTCCTTTTGACTTGGCTTTAGAGGCAACTGCTTCCTCCACTTCCATCTCATCCTCGGATTCCTTCTCTTCATCAGAGCCCTCCTCTTCACTGGAGTCTTCATCGTCACTTGTTTTTAGTTTGTTCATATCCTATAATAGAATGTACGAAGTGTCATGTATAATGACATACAATAAACCTAAACGGAGTAGAAGGATTTATTTATCATTACCTCAAAATCACTGAGATCACTTTCTTCAAATTCATCCTCTGCAATAAATTCTCTCTTCCCTGCATCCTGAAACCACATGTAGAAGTTTAATGCAGCATAACCAATCACGCACATTTTACAGATTAATAGGTGGTCAATGATGCACTTATGTCTGTGAACTAAATAAAGTAAGTTCAAGTTTTTTATTTATATTGCACTTTTTATAACTGCATTGTCACAAAGCAGCTTTACAGAATAAAAAGCCTTTAAACCCCCAAAGAGCAAGATGAAGAGACAGCTGCAAGAAAAAACTTTTGTTATTTTAAGAAAGAAACCTTGGGAGGACCAAGACTCAGTGGGGGATTCAACCTCCTTGAGAGGGGGCAGCATCAACAGTGTAGAACACTAATGTACAGATTGTGTCGAGATCGGGTGACTATATTTAACAACTGGAAAAACTCTTACAACTGGAAAACTATATGCAAGTCCATTCATGACCGCCAGTCCAATTAATATCCGGGTTCCTAATATCCAATCCTTTTTTTACTTTCTCATTGAATATCAGGGCATGATTACATTTTGCCTTCGAATTCCATTTATCGATTTTTAAAACCATGTCTAATTCTAATTTATTAGGCGTCTCTTTTTGATCACACAACACTACCCACCATAAGGAGTGAAGATCATTACAGCAAGATGGTCCTGGGTTTAATTACCTGGATGTTTTCTGTTGCATTTTCTCATATCTGGATGAATTGGTGAACCGAATACATTTAAACTGTCTTTAGGCCTAAATGTGGGTGTTATTGTGTTTACACATATGGTACCAGTCAGAAGTTTGGACACGCCTCTCTTTTTGCTCCACTTATTGTCCATGTTCTCAGTTACACTTTCTGTAGAGATGGACTACAAAGTTCTATAATTCCAGACTATAGTCCATCTGTTAGTGTTCTACAGTACATACTGTGTAAGTCCCCTTTACTCTGTTCTAAATGGTTAGAACCCCAATAGTACCCCCACAGAGCAGGGATTATTTGGTGGGTGCATTATTCCTATCCCAGCAGTATCACTGAGGTGAAGAAATTAAACTACAAACTAACTTAGTGTCACTGTAGAACTGACAAACAATCCACCATCCAAATGATATCTGTTCTGTGATGGTCCTGACCAACAGAGAACAGAGAACCAACAGGGGACTAACAACAACAAGGAACACAGATGGACTACAGTCTGTACTTGCAAAATGACAAAGTCCATGGGGGTAATAGAGCATGGAGCAAGAAGGTGGCGTGTCCAAACTTTTGACTGGTACTGTACATCATGATGGATAAGTCTTTCCTGCAAAAGTCAGGTAGCTGAGGTTATACAGATTATTTAATAAAGTGTCCATTTAAAAAGCACAAGTCTGTTAAAATTTAAAATAGAAAAGCTGAATCTAATTCTATGAGAGAATGTAAAAGCTTAATGGTCTTTGCAGTAACCGTTAGATCGGCAAACCCAAGTCCAGTAGAAATAAGGTTCTGTCCATCAGAACCACCTTTAATCAGCTTTGTTTTCCGATAGTGTAGCAGAACATATATATAAAAAAGCCAAGCTACAATTTTATTTATAAAATATAATTATATATAATTATTACCTCATCCTCCTCTTCGTCCTCCTCCTCCTCCTCTGTGTCACTCTCAACATCCTGTTTCTCCATGGCTTTATCAAAGGCATGGATGGGGAAGTTGTAGATGTCTCCATACTAACATCAAGGAAGGACAAAGCCGTTCAAATCACGTTGTACATCAAATGAATTCGCCACAAAGCTCTTTCTGTGCAGTGAATCTCACCGTGCCCTGTTTTAACCTCTCCAGCAGCTCTTTCTCAATGGCATTCTCCAGCTGAGCAGCAATCAGAGCCTTTTCCTGTAATTAAAGCAACATGGATACTGTTACAGAAAAATATGCATGGTTTTTATTTGTCTCTCATCAGTTTAAATAAAATAGTAATAAATAAATTGTTCTTATATACAACTTTAATACAAACAGCAGTTCCCATTATAAAACATAGTATACAAAAATAGCAGATAAATGAAGCTCATACAAAAAAAAAAAACACACATGCTAATGATTGATAATCTGAGGAATATTCTAGTGGATTTTGCTTAATACAGTAACACACAGCATTTGTGTATATACCCAAAAATGAAACTACACACAGAATTTTAATTAATTATAGTTGCTTTTTCAATATGACTCAAATCCACATCCATTGATCTGAATTAAATGTAATTCTAAACTTAAATTTAACAACTTTCATATATACACTGCTGAATATGTCACTTTTCATTTGATGTCAATGTCAGAGACCTATACACAATTTTATACTGTTACACCTTTACTAATTACCATAGTAACATATTACTTATGTTATATACAAGTAAATAGAATTAAGTTGTGTCACCAATTTGATCACAAGTTTACAACAAACACTACACATTCATGCAAATCCGATGTTTTACCACAAGCATCAGACGATTTGTTTAGGTATAATCAGAAACACTATTAAAAACCTCAGTTAACCTCAGTATTTTCCGGACTATAAGGTGCACCTAAAAGCCTAAAATTTTCCCAGAAATCGGATGTGCGCCTTATAATCCGGTGCGCCTTATACGTGTACGGAGTTCCAAAATCTATAAAAGTATTGTTGTGCGACCAGGTGTTTTTTGTCCACACATCAAAAAAGTGTGAAAAGCCGAGTGAAGAAAATGAATTCGGAGCTTGCCGTCATTCCGGGGGGATTAAATAAAGAACTCCTACCACTGGACATTGGCATAAACAGGGCATTTAAAGTTGCGGGCGGCGTGGGAGCGATGGATGATGGACGGGATCACATGTTTACTAAAACTCGGGAGGCAGCGGCGGGCGAGTTACACCACCGTCTGTGAATGGGTGGTGGATGTCTGGGCTGAGGTTTCTGCTGTAACTGTCCGAGCTTTCGCGAAAGCCGGCATCATTGCCGAACAGCCGCTCGATAGTGAAATTGCGCAGCTTTTTAATTCAGACACAGAAGACGAGGACTTTGATGGATTTGTGGGACAAGAGTGATTAAAATAATGTGCGTTTTGTCAAGTAGTAGAATAAACTTCAATTATAAATCACCGTTTTGCATCCATTACTTTTCTTGTAGATCGTATGTTTTAGCAAATGCCTTATAATACGGTGCCGTACAGAATGAGTACTGTACAGAAATAGCCTTATGGTCCGGAAAATACGGTAATCAGGGTGTTGCCTTTTGAATGTCAGAGTGTCTAAGTAAGTGAATTGAGGTAAATGCTGTAAATTTAAAGACAAAGTTAACTTTATTTTCAAATCTGTACATTAGTAACATTTTATTTATTTGTTGCTTAGGGTTTATATAATGTTTGTCTAAAAATAATTATCTTTAATCCTGTGCATGTCCTGTACATGTTGCAGATTTGAAAATAAAGTTAACTTTGTCTTTGTATTTACAATTAATAGTGTTTCTGATTATAGCTAATCAAATTGTCTGATACTTATGGTAAAACATCAGATTTGCATGAATATGTTGTGTTTGTTGTGAACTTGTTATCAAATTGGTGACAAAACTTAATTCTATTTACTTGTTGAATAAATTTAATTATGCAACATGACTTAAAGCCAAATTACAAACATATGTATATGATAATGAACATGATATTGTAATGATTGTGTGTTTAATGTATGTTATAAATCCACAAAAGCAGACCAACCTAAGCACTACCTAACATCCAGCAAATTAGCAACCATAGCCTTTTTAAGATTTTGCATTCTGCTGAAGCTACTAGTGCTTTTTCAGGTTATGCAGTGTATATACAGTGTGGTGGTATACCCCCGGATTCCATGCAGCAGTGGAAACCCCCACCCCTCATCCCCAAACAGCGCTCATTACATTTGCTTAACCTGTCACTATACATAGTTACCAAAGAACCCAAATCCATACAAATCACAGGTTCTCAAATGAGTTCTAATGTGTACTGATGTAATGCAACAGACCACGTACACACCTCTCTCTTTTTCTCTCTCTTCTCTACTTTCCTGCTCAGTGGAACCAGTTTCTTTCTGTAAACAAATCAAGGAACCACTATTAGTATTAGATCTTTTTTTAACAACTGAAGGACAAGATGTAAATCTACTGAAAGCCTGAGACAGAGGGGCAACATGTTTACAGCCTTAAACAAGAAGCATTTACAGAAGTATTTACTCACTGTCTCTTCAGTGTGAGTTTCCGGATACGGATCAGGTACTGGGTGATTTTGGTAAAACGCTGTTTGCACTTGTGTCTAATGAACCGTGGCCAATAGATCAGATTCTCATCAATCTCCTGCAGCGCTTTTTCATAGTTCTGACTAAGTTTCACCTGCAATTTAACAACAGTAACATGATGCAACAATCTGCAGTGTTAGTCTAAAGCTTTACCACATGAAAATAACATTAAAATGTACAAATGATCTGCTATAATATTATGCAACAATGTTTTTTATTCGTACATGAACTTTTACACTACTTCTGTAATTGGATTAGTCTATTTTTATTAAAGGGGTTTGTAAGGATATGGATTAACAGCCTCTACCCTGTTTTCTGATTTAAATATGAATGATGTCACTGCCATCTGTGCATAAGACTCAAGACCATAACTGATCATGCTCTTAGAAAGTGACGAAAGCTTTCGTTCGATAGCATAGCAGCAATCAATGTAAACAGAATAGTTGGCCGCACAAGAAGTACATTCACTGTGAGGCTGCTTTAATAAATGCACGATTGCAAAAATAGCTATACAAATATTAATTGGATTTATTGCAATTTATTTTACTCATTTGAAAGCGGCCATGAATATACTGCTGTAACTCCTGTTAGAGGTGGCACGGTGGCTTAGTGGTTTAGCATGTTCGCCTCTCAGCGCTAGGGATTCCCGGTTCGAATCCCAATCTGGGTGGAGTTTCCATGTTCTCCCCGTGTCCACGTGGGTTTCCTCCGGGTTCTCCGGTTTCCTCCCACAGTCCAAAAACATGGATCAAGTCAATTGAGTTCTACAAATTGCCCCATATAGAGCGTGTTTGTGTGAGTGAGTGAGTGTGTGCCCAGCGATGGATTGGTGCCCTGTCCTGGGTGTATCTGCCCAGCGCCCAAGACGTTCTCCCCTGGATGGGCATGGGGAACCCCCCCGTGACCCTAATAGAGGATAAAACGGAAGATAATGAATGAATGAATGAACTTCTGTTAGACTTCTCTTATCTGGAGTGTACAGCATTTAATAACAGATTTTATGCCGTGAACCTATTGAGTCAAGTTTATTGGATGCCATATTGAATCAACTCATCCATTCTCTGTCCCCTTTTATTTAGAACCCACCTTCTCCCACATGCGTGCTGGGAAAGCCGCTCTCTCAATTACCTTCATGTACAGAAAACATTGACCTGAGGACAATCAGAGTGTAATTATAGTAAAGCTGTAGACAATTCATTTAAACTAATTTTATTTAAAAAAAGGAACAGAAATACCTTTTTCCTCTCTGATGGTGGCATACTGGCTGTTAGCCAGAGGACATGACTGCCGGTTGCACAGACCTGTGATGTTGTACTCATTTCGGCAGAAGTATTTCGACTTTGTTCTTTAAAAGGTATATAAAGAAAAATCTATTTTATATAACAGTTTTAAAAAAAAAGGCGGCACGGTGGCTTAGTGGTTAGCACATTCGCCTCTCAGCGCTAGGGATTCCTGGGTGAAGTTTCCATGTTCTCCCCGTGTCTGCGTGGGTTTCCTCCGGGTTCTCCGGTTTCCTCCCACAGTCCAAAAACATGGATCAAGTTAATTGAATTCTCAAAATTGCCCAATTTAGAGTGTGTCTGTGTGAGTAAGTGTGTGCCCAGCGATGGAGTGGTGCCCTGTCCTGGGTCTATCTGCCCAGCGCCCAAGACGTTCTCCCCTGGATGGGCATGGGGAACCCCACCGCGACCCTAATAGAGGATAAGCGGGAGATAATGAATGAATGAATGAAAGTTTAAAAAAAAAACCAGTTACATAAAGACATAATTGTCCTTGTAGCGTTTGAAGTAAAGTTTGGACGGGCAGCGTGGGAGCGATGGATGGTAGACGGCGAACACACGTTTACTAAAACTCGGGAGGCAGCGGCAGGCGAGTTACGCCACCGTCTGTAAATGGATTGTGGATGCCTGGGCTAAGGTTTCTGCTGTAACTGTTGTCCAAGCTTTCGCGAAAGCCGGCATCATCGCTGAACAGCCGCCTGGAGACGAGACGGACTCGGACATTGATGAGGGGGAACCCGGAGTGCTCGATAGTGAAACAGCTTTTTAATTCAGACACAGAAGACGAGGACTTTGATGGATTTGTGGGAGAAGAGGGATTAAAATAATGTGTTTTTATCAAGTAGTAGAATAAACTTCAATTATAAATCACCGTTTTACATCCTTTACTTTTCTTGTAGATCGTATGTTTTAGCAAGTGCCTTATAATACGGTGCCGTACAGAATAAGTACCGTACAGAAATACCGTACAAAGTCGGTAATTCAGACTGCGCCTTATAGTACGGAGCGCCTTATACGTGGGTCAAACACAGAAATAGACCCCGTAATTCAGACTGCGCCTTATGGTCTAGAAAATATGGTAATCAAATGACTTAACTTTTGTTTGGCTGTTCTTATTAGGTCAACACAGCAGAACATCATTCTCCATCTTACCCTTGTCCTAAGCATCTAACACACTGCATATCCTTAATCACCACATTCATAAACCTCTGATTTAAACTTTTTCTCCTCCTCCTTCCTTGTAGAGCGATCCTCTGTATCCTACTGCTCATATAAACCTCATCCCTTCTAAGTAGATGTGCAAACCAAATCAATCTCACCCCCTTACTTTGACCCCAAAATGTCCTACCAGCACAGTCTCTGTTGCCTCATATATAATCCTCTTTATCTTCATCACACTCAATGAGAAGCACATCATGAAGCATTGTGGCTTTACTTAAAAAAATGTAAATATATATATACTTACTTGACTTTGTAGGAACAGAACTGCTTGTTTCCGATAACGTCCCATATTACCTTAAAACAGATAGAAAACATGATTATTAAAACTGTTTTTTGTTGTTATATTATTATGAGGGTTATTTTGGCAGATTGTTCAGATCACGGTGGCTTAGTGGTTAGCATGTTCGCCTCTCAGCGCTAGGGATTTCTAGTTTGAATCCCCATCTGAGTTTCCATGTTCTCCCCGTGTCTGCGTGGGTTTCCTCCGGGTTCTCTGGTTTCCTCCCACTGTCCAAGGACAGTCAATTGAATTCTCCAAATTTCCCCATATAGAGTGTGTTTGTGTGAGTGCCCAGCGATAGATTGGCGTCCTGTCCTGGGTGTATCTGCCCAGCACCCAAAACGTTCTCACCTGGATGGGCATGGGGAACCCCCCCGCAACCCTAATAGAGGATAAAGTGGGAGATAATGGATGTTCAGATCATTTTGAAGCTTAAAAATCATGTTAGACATTTTCACCAGTCACTTGCATTTTCTCTGGATCTCTGATCTCAGCTCATTTGTTCAAATCCCAATCTGAGTTTCCATGTTCTCCCCGTGTCCACGTGGGTTTCCTCCAGGTTCCCCGGTTTCCTCCCACAGTCCAAAATCATGGATCAAGGTCAATTGAATTCTCCAAATTGCCCCATATAGAGTGTGTCTGTGTGCGTGTCTGTCTGAATGAGTGTGCCCAGTGAGAGATTGGCGTCCTGTCCTGGGTCTATCTGCCCAGCGCCCGAAACGTTCTCCCCTGGATGGGCATGGGGAACCCCACCGCAAACCTAATATAGGATAAAGCGTAAGATGATGGATGGATATTAAGCCTGTTAACGTAAAAATAGATTGTTAAACTCTTAATGAGCAGTTTAATAAATGATGATGCCTGTATCAATAATAGTTTAAAACCCAGACATCGAAATTAGCCGATTGTTGCTACAACTTTTAATAGATATTGGTAAACATTGTTACGCGAGGGGACTATTTTAAACACAGCAGATAAATTATTAGTTAAAAAAATTAAGCATTAGCCTGAAAGCTAACACATCAGACCAGATTACTTACATCGTCGTGCTGCATTCTGTAAAGTCGTCTGTAAAGTCGTCTGTAAAGTCCGAATTACACAGCGAATCTTAAAAACAGACGAACTGTGATTCAGTGAAACGGATTTTAAAGTAAGTTTGAACACAAAGACACGCCGTTTACAGAGAGTAACACTGCCACACGTGAGAGTCGGGAACCACCATGATGGCAAAAACCACGCGAGATTATCCCGTCATCGTGTTCTCTCGCGAGACTTGAAAACGCTAACGGGCTCACAGTGGCCTCTCAGCTCTTGGTAACCAGGTTCGAATTCAGATCTCAGTGGTATTTCTATTTTCTTTTGTGTCCTCGTGGGTTTCCTCCGGGACTTTCAGTTTCCTCCCACAGTCCAAATCATACATTTAAGGTGCGTCTGCCCATCCAGGGGAGAGCGTCTCAGGTGCTAGGAAGATACACCCAGGACAGGACGCCAATCTATCGCTGGACACACACTCACTCACACAGACACACTCTATATGGGGCAATTTGGAGAATTCAATTGACTTCATCCATGTTTTTGGACTGTGGGAGGAAACCGGAGAACCCAGAGGAAACCCACATGGACACGGGGAGAACATGGAAACTCCACCCAGATGGGAATTCGAACCGGGAATCCCTAGTGCTGAGAGGAGAACATGCTAACCACTAAGCCACAGTCATGGAATACAGCTTCACGAGTCAAGAAGAAAACAATGAACGGATACAAACTTAAAGAAATCGTACACTAGTTAGCAAAAAGAGACAACCACGATCGTTATCATTTGCTTGTGTATTCTACAAACACTAAACTAAATTCAGATGTTTTTCAGAATCAGAATATCTTTATCGTCATTATACCAGGTATAGCGAAATTAAGGTGCCATACTTTAGGTGTCACATACTTAAATTCACACAAATAAAGAGATTTAAAGATAGCACTATAATTTACAATTTACAAAAATTTTGAAAGAAAAAAGAATTTATTTACAAGAGTGTATAAAACTGTACAACCTGAGTGAATGTATTTCTATTTATATATTGCACGTTTTTATATTGCACGTTCAAAAATGTACAGAACTGAGTGAATTTTTATGAATGTAAAAAATAATTACAATGCGCCATTTAGTGCCCAGACAGCGGTTGGATAGAAGCGATTTATGAGCCAGTTTGTTTTTGTTTTTATTGCTCTGTAACGTCTGCCTTCTAGTAGCAGTTCTAGGAGATGGTGACCGGTGTGAGAATTCATTCATTCATTCATTATCTCCCGCTTTATCCTTTATTAGGGTCGATGTGGGGGGTCCCCATGCCCATCCAGGGGAGAACGTCTCGGGCGCTGGGCAGATAGACCCAGGACAGGGCGCCAATCCATCGCTGGGCACACACTCACACACACAGACACACTCTATATGGGGCAATTTTTCAGAATTCAATTCACTTGATCCATGTTTTTGGACTGTGGGAGGAAACCGGAGAACCCGGAGGAAACCCACGCAGACAAGGGGAGAACATGGAAACTCCACCCAGATGGGGATTTGAACCGGGAATCCCTAGCGCTGAGAGGCGAACGCGCTAAACACTAAGCCACCGTGCCGCCCCCTTTGGATCAATGAAATCTTAAAAAGTATCAGTATGGAATATCGCAAAATTAGCCCTGTATTTACTTGGTATCGCACAGCTCTAGAGAAGATCCTCCATGTCTGATAAAACGCGTCCGTATTTCTCATATTCAAACATAATCTTTTACAGTAAATAAGACGAAAGTTGGTTCAGGATTCAGACGGTTCTCTGCGCGTTGCGTAACAAATGGACGCGCATCTCACAATAATGTGAAAAAGCCGATCATCATTACTCTGAACCAGAAGGATCTAAAACTGTGACACGTCACAGCTGCGAGGGATACCAGCCAAGAGTGTTTCACATCATGGTGAGTTCAAGCGAACTGTAGAATACAGTTGTAGAATATCGGCGGTTGTTATTAATCATAGAAATTATTTAGATTTGTATTTTCTATCTCGTTTGTAGCTAATTATGTCGTTTTTCTTTTCTTTGTCGCACAACAGAAAGGTGCATTCTGGGATGCGGGTCTGACGATGACGCCACGTCGAACGCGCCATCTAGGGCTTTTTGGGTTGCATTTAAATAAACGCCATGCTCCCTACTTTATTCAACCTACAAAGTTGAGTACTGGCTGGTTAAACGTTGAATTCAGTTATGGGTGAAAGTGATACAGAGAGAACAGTGAACTGTGTAGTGAACACGGCGTGATAATGGACGTGCACCAGAGTTTGTTAAGTACATTTGTAAGGTTTGCCGCACAAACAGCTTCCTTTAAAAATGTTTAAATTGCTCAAATAAGGGAGGATATATTAATATCCTTTAGTATAAAACCAAGGACCTTGTTGCTATGTGGCAACAGGGGTCTACCATGTTACCTTTATTTATTTTCTAGCTTTAGCTTATAAAAAATGAGCTTAACATTACTTTAGACATTATTTCTCCGGGGCACGGTGGCTTAGTGGTTAGCATGTTCCCTTCTCAGCGCTAGAGATCCCCGGTTCGAATCCACATCTGGGTGGAGTTTCCATGTTCACCCCGTGTCCACGTGGGTTTCCTCCGTGTTCTCCGGTTTCCTCCCACTGTCCAAGGACATGGATCAAGTCAATTGAATTCTCCAAATTGCCCCATATAGTGTGTCTGTGTAAGTGAGTGTCTAGCAACCGATTGGCGCCCTGTCCTGGGTGTATCTGCCCAGCGCCCTAAACCTTCTCCCCTGGATGGGCATTGGATTCTTTCTCTGTGTATAAATGAAAAATGAATTAACTTTACATAAAAAAACATTTAAAATAATTAAAAACTGACTGTATCTAAGACGGGGGCACGGTTGCTTAGTGGTTAGCATGTTTGCATCTCAGCACTAGGGATTCCTGGTTCGAATCCCCATCTGGGTGGAGTTTCCATGTTCTCCCCGTGTCTGCGTGGGTTTCCTCCGGGTTCTCCGGTTTCCTCCCACAGTCCAAAAACATGGATCAAGTGAATTGAATTCTTAAAAATTGCCACATATAGAGTGTGTCTGTGTGTGTGCCCAGCGATGGATTGGCGCCCTGTCCTGGGTCTATCTGCCCAGCGCCCGAGACGTTCTCCCCTGAATGGGCATGGGGAACCCCACCGCGACCCTAATAAAGGATAAAGCGGCAGATAATGAATGAATGATTGAATGTATCTAAGACGTGGTAGGTCATTGGGCTATCAATCTGAAGGTTGGTGGTTCAAATCCCAGGTCCACTGAAGTTACCAATGTGGGTTGTTGAGCAAGACCCTTAACCCTCATTGCTACAGGGATGTTGTGATTAACCCTGTGCTCACCTTGTATGTCACTTTGGATAAAAGTGTCTGCTAAATGTAATTTTTAGTTTAGTGATTATTTTGACCATGCGGAAGAACTGAGTTGATGGCACATTTGCTTCTCAACTCTGGGGATTCCTGATTCGAATCCTAATCTGGGTGGGGTTTCCATGTTCTCCTGTGTCCACGCAAGTTTCCTTCATGTTCTTTGGTTACCTCCCACAGTCTTAAATCATTTATTAAGGTAAAGTAAATGTTCCAAATTGCCCCATATAGTGTGTGTTTGTGTGTGTGCCCAGCAGTAGATTGTTACCCTGTCCTGGGTGTATTTGACCAGCGTCGGAAACATTTTCACTTGGATGGGTATGTGGGGAGACCCCCTCCCCACAACCTTAGTAGAGCATTAAGCAGAAGTTAATGGATGGACATTTCATAATTTACCAATTCTTTATTTTATTATAATTCTTTAAATAGAATAGAGATTTTAAACTATCAGTCACAATGAGTCTCATTTTAGAACAGGAGATTTCGAAGCATTAGTTAAAGATCACTGCAGACTTAACTGCTAATTAAAATATAACATATCAATCTAAGGAAGTTGTACTCTGTTCTTTAATGGTCACAGAGCAGGGATTATTTGGTTGGTTCATTATTCCTATCCCAGCAGTATTACTGGGGAGAAATAAAACTACAGAAGCCGTGCTGCACCAAAACCCCCTCACTGCATCAGTGTCACTGCAGAACTGACAATTCACCACCAAAATAATACCAATTTAACCAGTCAGTGTATATTTATTAATATAAATGTACAGTCCATTTAAGATACTGTCAATACTAAATAAGTTTTATTAAATATTTCTTGGCGGCACGGTGGCTTAGTGGTTAGCACGTTCGCCTCTCAGCGCTAAGGATTCCCGGTTCGAATCCCCATCTGGGTGGAGTTTCTATGTTCTCCCCGTGTCTGCGTGGGTTTCCTCCGGGTTCTCCGGTTTCCTCCCACAGTCCAAAAACATGGATCAAGTCAATTGAATTCTCAAAAAAATTGCCCCATATAGAGTGTGTCTGTGTGAGTGAGTGTGTGCCCAGCGATGGATTGGCGCCCTGTCCTGGGTTTATCTGCCCAGCGCCCGACACGTTCTCCCCTGGATGGGCATGGGGAACCCCACCACGACCCTAATAGAGGATAAGCGGGAGATAATGAATGAATGAATAAAAATTTCTTTGCAAAATTTACATCTACAAACATATACAGAACAGCAAGTACCAAAACTTTAATGTATATCAGCATCAGAATACTTTATTTCTTTATAATACTTTGCAGAATACACTCTCAATAAAAAACAATACGTACATACATACAAATATATGTATATACACTATATATACATCACATTTATATTCTCTTTCATTACAAATGATTGAACCTTGGAATTTACACAGTGCTATAATATAATCATTTTTAATATAATGGATATCGCTTTTATAGTTGTCAACCTAATCAGCTGGTTTACTCATTTGCTGTTGTCTCAGAAAACTCATACATAGTAATGAAACCCACAAAACACAACACACACACACACCACTGTAAAAAAACAATTTGGGTGCAGTGTAAATTTGACTTAAGTTTACAAAAAGAGTAACAATTCCATTTTTGTAATACATGGAAAATGGAGAATATGGAATATACACCATTCATCTTAAATCCCATCTGGTGCCTTCAGATGTTTTTAAACTATCTCAATTTTATCAGGGTACAGTTTAGTGATGATTCGGTTTTGTGTAGAAAAAAATTTAACTGGTTTGTTACACATTGGGCACACACGGCGCACCTTAAACCACTTCCGAAAACACCTGCAAACACAGAAATATCATGGTGTTAGAAACTCAGCATCTTGTCTCCACATGCCATTGGGATTGGGAAGTGTATATACACCATCATTTCGCTTCAGCTTCTCTCTCTCTCTTACAGCACAGCATGATGCAACTCTGAGTAAGTGAAGTTTTAATTAACCATGTACATTGTACATGATTACTTTTTAAACCCATAACGTATGCCGGTTGGTGGCAATGCAAACTTTTACATCACCAATGAACAGAATACAAAATAAAAGAACATTATTGTACATCATTACAAAATTGCACCATCTTGTGCTGTTTACATAGCAATTCACCAGTCAGACAGCAACTTCTTCTTAGAGGGTATGGCAAGTGACACACTGATGTTTATTACATGTTATGCCTAAAACACACTGATAAATAAATTCAAGAATAGTACATGCCTTCTGTCCCCTTTTTGTCCTCATGATTGCAAAGCCATTTGCAACTTACATGCCATTAATCTGGCTGTGGGGTGCATGATTGATGGCTCGCTAAAGATGGGGGCCCAATATAATAATAAAAAGACTGTACTGCATTTTTTCCCGTCTAGTTTCACTTTAACATTTTCTTTCTAAAAAGTGAATTTTAGAATTTGGATCATGCCTTCCATCCAGAATACATAATAGCTTTGTTACCAGGTAGAGTAACACATTTCCTTAATAAAAGTCTTTAATAAATTTTTGCTTACCTGTTGTGAAAAGTATGTTTGCACTGCAGAACAATCAAGTGATCCTTAATCTTGAAGTCCTCTAGACAAATCGCACATGTTTCCTGTGGATGAGTCAAGAAGACACAAGAAGATGAAAAGTAAGCTTTTCTGAGGGCTATAATATATATATATATATATATGGGTGGCACGGTGGCTTAGTGGTTAGCATGTTTGCCTCTCAGTGCTAGGGATTCCCGGTTCAAATCCAAGTCTCGGTGGAGATTGGTATTTGAGCCTAGTAGTCCCGTGCCAGCCTATTTAGAGGATTAAGCGCAACATAATATATATATACATATATATATATATATATATATATATATATATATATATATATATATATATATATATATATATATATATATATATATATATATATATATATATATATACACACACTCACCGGCCACTTTATTAGGTACACCTGTCCAACTGCTCGTTAACACTTAATTTCTAATCAGCCAATCACATGGCGGCAACTCAGTGCATTTAGGCATGTACACATGGTCAAGACAATCTCCTGCAGTTCAAACCGAGCATCAGTATGGGGAAGAAAGGTCATTTGAGTGCCTTTGAACGTGGCATGATTGTTGGTGCCAGAAGGGCTGGTCTGAGTATTTCAGAAACTGCTGATCTACTGGGATTTTCATGCACAACCATCTCTAGGGTTTACAGAGAATGGTCCGAAAAAGAAAAAACATTCAGTGAGCGGCAGTTCTGTGGGCGGAAATGCCTTGTTGATGCCAGAGGTCAGAGGAGAATGGCCAGACTGGTTTGAGCTGATAGAAAGGCAACAGTGACTCAAATAGCCACCCGTTACAACCAAGGTAGGCAGAAGAGCATCTCTGAACGCACAGTACGTCGAACTTTGAGGCAGATGGGCTACAGCAGCAGAAGACCACACCGGGTGCCACTCCTTTCAGCTAAGAACAGGAAACTGAGGCTACAATTTGCACAAGCTCATCGAAATTGGACAATAGAAGATTGGAAATACGTTGCCTGGTCTGATGAGTCTCGATTTCTGCTGCGAAATTCGGATGGTAGGGTCAGAATTTGGCGTCAACAACATGAAAGCATGAATCCATCCTGCCTTGTATCAACGGTTCAGGCTGGTGGTGGTGGTGTCATGGTGTGGGGAATATTTTCTTGGCACTCTTTGGGCCCCTTGGTACCAATTGAGCATCGTTGCAACGCCACAGCCTACCGGAGTATTGTTGCTGACCATGTCCATCCCTTTATGACCACAATGTACAACAACATCTGATCGCTACTTTCAGCAGGATAATGCGCCATAAAGCTGGAATCATCTCAGACTGGTTTCTTGAACATGACAATGAGTTCACTGAACTCAAATGGCCTCCACAGTCACCAGATCTCAATCCAATAGAGCATCTTTGGGATGTGATGGAACGGGGGATTCGCATCATGGATGTGCAGCCGACAAATCTGCGGCAACTGTGTGATGCCATCATGTCAATATGGACCAAACTCTCTGAGGAATGCTTCCAGCACCTTGTTGAATCTATGCCTCGAAGAATTGAGGCAGTTCGGAAGGCAAAAACTAGAATGGTGTACCTAATAAAGTGGCCTGTGAGTGTGTATATATATATATATATATATATATATATATATATATATATATATATATATATATATATGTGTGTGTGTGTGTGTGTGTGTGTGTGTGTGTGTGTGTGTGTGTGTGTGCGACAAGCTAATGTTATGCATAACTAGACTTTGGTAGTAGACTTTCGATGCTGTTATCTCCTGGGTTTGTCAGGTGAATCTTTGTAGGTACGCCCTATAGCAAATGGCCTGATTGGATGATCCTGTGTTAAGGCAATTAAGAGTGTTTGCTTTATATATAGGGGCAACAAAGAGAGCTCAGAGCTATCATCTTTTTTTGATGTATTTTTTGCAAGTTCTCAATAAACTTTTTTCTTTCCGACCTTACATTTCTCCAATTTCCACTGAAATTACTTTTGCAATTATTATTCCTAGTGTTGACAGTGTGTGATAATGTTGTGTAGCAGTTTAATTTGTGATAT
The DNA here is from genome assembly GCA_019802435.1 of Corydoras maculifer. NCBI lineage: Eukaryota > Metazoa > Chordata > Actinopteri > Siluriformes > Callichthyidae > Corydoras > Corydoras maculifer. The sequence continues at coordinate 97,101 of JAFMOD010000849.1, read as the reverse complement.
TTTGCATATTATCTTTACCTTAAGCAGTGTGGGTTTCTTATTCACGATAATCGTCAATGGTGTAACCTGCAAAAAAAGGTAATATGTAACGTATGCAAATGCATACTGGCATTGCACTCACTGGTCAACAGAGATTTTGCTTGATAAAATCCTTTTTTGGTTTTATCATGTATATTGTAATTTATTTATTATAAAATAAAGTAATTTATTATGAAATTTTATCAAAACTAAGGTCTTCTATTCCAGCATTTCCTCCAGTATTTTCATTCTTTTTTTCCAGTATATATCTTGTATGTATATATAAAATGACAGTCATTTTTGTATATATCTTGTATGTATGTATAAAATGACAGTCATTTTGAAGAGCTGCTGGTGGGAACTAAGAAAATGGCCTTTAAATCATTTAATGATGTTGCTGGATTTTCTCTGCAACCATTGAGCACCAAACTAAATCAAACATTATAAGATCTTATCAGATGAAGTGCAACACATCATTGAAAATCCTTTTTCTGCTTCACACTTGGATTCTTTATTGATAATCTTAGTGCAGTAAATAATGACATCACTATGATGGAAAAGCATCACCAATGTGACTGGAATCCCTCAATGCTAGCTGATTACAGCTGAACACTAATACGAGATGATAAAGTGATAGTAAATTCATTCATTCATTCATTATCTTCTGCTTTATCCTCAATTAGGGTCGGGGTGGGGTTTCCCATGCCCATCCAGGGGAGAATGTTTTGGGCGCTGGGCAGATACACCCAGAACAGGGCGCCAATCCATCGCTGGGCACACACTCACTTACACAGACACACTCTATATGGGGCAATTTTTTGGAGAATTCAATTGACTGTGGGAGGAAACCAGAGAACCCGGAGGAAACCCACGCGGACACGGGGAGAAGATGGAAACTCCACCCAGATGGGGATTCGAACCGGGAATCCCTAGTGCTGACAGGCGAACGTGCTAACCACTAAGCCACCGTGCCGCCCGTGATAGCAAATTAATAAATGTATTTTTTTTGCCTGCTGTGACACACAGAGGGATTTTTCCACCGTGTTTAACCCAGCCATGCAGTGAAACACACACGCCAGTAAACGGTAACCTGGGGAGCAATTGGGTTTAGGTGCCTTGTTTAAGGAACTTTCAGGTTGCAAGGCTGGTTCCTTAACCACAAGCTTACGACTGCATATACAGTGGACATTGAGAACAAACAAAAATCAGCAACCAAAAACATTATCTCAGATAATTAATTGATTAATTAATTATTTAAATGTTAAAATCAGGAACACGTCATCTCACGATTCTGAAAATTTCGACGTGATACAAACAAAACCACATTTACATTTAGCTTCAAAAGTTTCATTCTGAATTTTCAAGACAGATAAAAAATGTAGTCCAGTTTATTAACTATCAATAATAAATATAGAATCTTTTAATCTTTAAACTTAAATAAGTATCAATCCACTTCCTTACCTTTTTTTTTCCCTCACTTTGGCACAGCCAGCTAATGGAAAGAAGTTGAAGTATCATTTAACAACTCTCAACTGCTAGCACTGTACAAATGCAGATTATAATCCAAAACTGTAACAATCAAAATGTAACTTTGTTTAAACTAGGTATTGCATATATTGCACAAGTTATTTTAAAATTAACGTTTCACTTGTACTATGCGTCCGTAATGACAAAAAAGGATGTCCTCAAAATGCATAAAAACTAAATTATTAAAAAGACTCCTTGATCTGTGGTAAGTGCTTTAGTGTCTTCACTGTTTTTCTAACTTGGTTGCAAATGGGTTGATAGTCACAACTACAAAGTAAACACATAGTTAGGAAAAGTTATGACACCATAATTGGGTAGCAGACAGAAGAGTAGAAGTCCATCTGTGTGGTAAGTAGAACTTATACAATGGACACAATAAGTGGAGCAAAAAGAATCTTTGTTCAAACTTTTGACTGGTACTGTACCCAACCTTAACCATATATACTACACTAACATTTACAAAAAAACCTTATCCTAACCATGAACCAACCAAAACTATAACTATAAAACATGATTTTACTTTCAAACTGAATGATTTACTCAATGACATATCTGAGTGTGTTAACAGCTTTTGGCTCCCACAGTGTTACACACTCACACATGTGTTTACCTTGCCGCTGCCTCCATGGCATGTTGTAAAGGGATTCAGATTTTATTGAAACTGTTTTGAGACAATATACTATTGTAAAAGGTGCTACGTGAATAAACTAGACTCGAACATGGACAGATCAGCATACAGCCTGGAGGCTGTTACATGACATAATCAATGAAACATGATGTAAAATGCATAGATGAGTCTATCAAAAAAATGGGTGCACCTACAAAGGACCCATCCTACCAAGACAGTAAACAACACACAACTGTGTAAATTTAGTGAGAAAAGTAAAGCCCTTTAAAAATAAGTTTTTTTAGAATAATTAAATACATTAAAATTCAGAGATTCACTTTACAACTTTTGTCGAAGTTCAATAGGTCAACACTGAGCATGAAATATTTGTCATTGCCCATATATGGTGTTATAAATGTAATGCATTAAGACTCTGTTATATGAGGCATCGCTTGCGTTCTTAAAGTAATAAGCTGAACAACAATTCCACAAAAAAACAAAAAACAAAAAAAAAGGTGGATGCAAATAGATTCACATTTGCCTCAAGTGGCTCTCCACTAATGTGAAAATGACTTGTTGCCCACTGTGAAGACTGTGGCAACTTTTTTTTTAAATGCTTCATATCTTGCCAAAACCGGCCTTCACACCACTATCATTTCTGACCAGCTGTTGCTTTACAGCTAGTGTCTTTTGTTGTGTGTGTTATTTATGTAAATCTCAATTACCATGGACTTAAGCAACAAAGCAAAGAACATAGCATCATTATAAGTGTGGCTGAAGTTAAAGAAATTGCCAAGATGACGCCATGCTCGTCCCAGTCTTGAAGCGATGACATGGTGCAGGTCTAATTAAAGATCAGTCCACAAACCACAAAAGCAACCTGTAATAAAGTACAAAAGAACATTCCATTTTCACAGGCTGGGCAAATGAATACAATTATATCAATGCATTAATAATTAATTGTAGCTCTGCTGTTGTTCCTCACATTAATATGCCTCTCGGTTTAAAAAGATCATTATAAGATCATGTTGGACACAAAATGTTTTGACTACATTTTGTACACGTGGGGACCCAGCTTTTAATTCTGATCTGGGTGCAGTTTCCATGTTCTCCCCATGTCCACATGGCTTTTCTCAAGGTTGTCTTGTCTCCTCCCACAATCCAAAAAACATTAATCCAAGGTACATTGGCTGCTCTAAATTGGCCTTATCTATTGTGAGAGAATTTCACATCAAATGGAAAGCTTTAAGTTCACTAGACTTTTAGGGGTTGTCGCAAAGGCAAACCCAGAAACAAAGGACATGCAGACTTCAATCAAAAAGGACATAGTGCATGGTAGAAGCACTACTCACTGTCTCATTGTGGTGCACTAGTACATGTGATCACTATTACTATGAGTGATGTTACTCTGAGTGAGGGTATCAAGATGAGATGTATTTAAATGACTTAAATCTCAGCAAATAAACAGAGAGGAGACATTTGCATTTTTGCATCACCTCCAAAAATGATTTTAAATAAGCAGCACAAGCAAATAAGGTCTCAGTGAATAAATTTACTTTGGTAATTGACATTAGATTTATCAATAAGTAAGTATGCAACAAGTCAAAGAGCAGAGTATATTTTGTGCCTACGTGCCTTAAACCCCCAAACAAATATGCTGAGATACAAGATATAAATGCGTCACATTTCTGATTTTCAGGCCACATTTCATAGACACATCCCAGACTTCCAACCAAACCAAAACACCAGGACATATCCAGCTGCCTGGATTCCGGTAAAATGTTATCACATGCTTCCATGAAAAATATACTTTAAAACATAAACAAGTTAATTATCTAAAACCACAAAAATCAGCTAATACATTAATACATTAATGCACTGGGCAGATACACAGATGTTCAATCCATCACTAAGCAGACACTCAGTCACTTACTCAGACAGACAGACAGACTGCTTATATATAAGGGCAACATACAGCAGCCAATTACCCTTGAATCTGTTTTTGGACTGTGAAAGGAAACCGGAGAAATCTGAGGTAACCCAAATGAAAACTGAACCCAAATTGGGATTTAAAAGTAGGATTATATATATATATATATATATATATATATATATATATATATATATATATATATATATATATATATATATATATATAGTCAGTCATCAATTGTGCAAGTTCTCCCACTTAAAAAGATGAGAGATGACATCATAGGTAGAACTCAACTATGAGAGACAAAATGCAAAAAATTTTTTGCAAATAATGGAAATAACGGAGAACAAAAATTTGGCCAATAACAAAAGTTTCTTCCCGATACTTTGTTATACATCCTTTGATGGATTAGCAGTGGTCTTGTATGTCTTCCATTTTCTGATTATTGCTCCCACCAGGCTGTTTGCCTATTGCAGATTTAGTCTTCCCAGCCTGGTGCAGGGCTATAATTTTGATTTTGGTGTCCTCAGACAGCTCTTTGGTCTTCACCATATTGGCGTTTGACTGTGAGGTTGTCTTTTGTACTGTTAACGAGTCCAAACAGGTTCCATTAATACAGGTAATGAGTGGAGGACAGAGGAGCCTCTTAAAGAAGAAGTTACAGGTCTGTGACCCCCAGAAATCCTACTTTTTTGTGGGTGACCAAATACTCATTTTTCACCATTATTTGTAAATAAATTCTTTAAAAAGCAGACAATGTGAGTTTTTTTTTTCTCATTTTATCTCTCATAGTTGAGTTCTACCTACGATGTCATTTACAAGCCTCTCTCATCTTTTGAAGTGGGAGAACTTGCACAATTGGTGACTGACTAATTACTTTTTTTCTCCACTGTATATTGTTATTATTGTTAAATACTAATAGCTTAGCTCACCACATTTTACAAGTAACTTACACAACAGTTCCTTCATATTTAAACAGAATTAATATCTCAGTACAAAGTCTAACATTCAGTGTTATGATGGATTTTGCTTACCTGAATTGATTTGTATGATCCTAATTGATCTTCTGACAATTTGCAGGAGTGTTTTGTAACTCAACCTGAGCTTGTCTAAAGAGAATGAATCTAATGTTCTTAGTTTTATCGCTCTGACAACTATCACTCTGAAAGTTCTAAAGTTGCCGATAAGGTTTTATTATATAATCTGTGGAAATTATATATCTGTGGAGTAAAAGCCCCATGTAATAATCCTTCTTAACCAATGGTACATAAACATTAGCAGCAAAATGGAATTCAAAATCTACACAACTGACACAACTGATGAGCAACCAATAAAGTAAAATTCTTTTCTCATTATCTTTTTTATTAGCTTCATCCACTAGTAGGATCATGTGTGTGTGTGTGTGTGGATGGGGGTGGTTCCCCATGTCCATTCAGAGGAGAATGTTTCAGGCACTGGGCAGATACATCTAGGACTATCACTGGGTACACGCTCACTCACACAGACAACCACACTATATAGCAATTTATTATAGGGGCCATGTTTTTGGACTTTGGGAGGAAGCCGGAGAACCCGAAGGATACCCACGTAGAAACGTGGAGAACAGAAACTTCACCCAGATAAGGATTTAAATCTGGATCCTCAGCGCTTAGAGCAGGACGTACTTACCACCATGCCACCACCCCGTACTGAACATATTGAAACATCATATCTCATGGTGTTTTCTCATTAAACTGCACAAAAATAACTGGATGAAAATAGAGTCACATTTGCCTCACGTGGCTCTCCACTTATGTGAAAATGACTTGTTGCCCACTGTTAAGACTGTGGCAACTTTCTGTTTCTAAACGCTTCATATTTTGCCAAAACTGGCCTTCACACCACTATCATTTCTGACCAGCTGTTGCTTTACAGCTAGTGTCTTTTGTTGTGTGTGTTATTTATGTAAATCTCAATTACCATGGACTAAAGCAAAATATCATAAGACCTATCACAAAGATCATCATGACTGAAAAAAGAGAGAGTGTCACGGTGATGCCGTGCTCGCTCCAGTCTTTAAGTGATGACATGGTGCAGGTCTAATTAAAGATCAGTCCACAAACCACAGAAGCAACCTGTAATAAAGTACAAAAGAACATTCCATTTTCACAGGCTGGACAAATTAATACAATTATATAAATCCATTAATAATTATAGTTCTGCTGGGGTGGCACGGTGGCTTAGTGGTTAGCATGTTCTCCTCTCAGCGCTAGGGATTCCCGGTTCGAATCCCCATCTGGGTGGAGTTTCCATGTTCTCCCCATGTCCGCGTGGGTTTTCCCCGGGTTCTCTGGTTTCCTCCCACAGTCCAAAAACATGGATTAAGTCAATTGAGTTCTCCAAATTGCCCCATATAAAGTGTGCCTGTGTGAGTGAGTGTGTGTCCAGTGATAGATTGGCGCCCTGTCCTGGGTGTATCTGCCCAGCTTCCGAGACGTTCTTCCCTGGATGGGAATGGGGAACCCCCCCCCGTGACCCTAATAGAGGATAAAGTGGAAGATAATGGATGGATGGATAGTTCTGCTGTTGCTTTTCATATTTTTTTTCCACTCACATTAATATGCCTCTTGGATAAAAAAGATCATTATAGGACCATGTTGGCCACAAAGTCTTTTGACTACATTGTGTTTGGCACACCAATTTACAATTACTTACACCTGTATACTTTTAAATAAATGAACTCCACATTAGGCACTGTGGCGCAATTGTTGGCACGTCCACCTCTAAGCGCTGGGGCCCCAGCTTTTAATTCTGATCTGGGTGCAGTTTCCATGTTCTCCCCGGGTCCACATGGCTTTTCTCCAGGTTGTCTTGTCTCCTCCCACAGTCCAAAATACATTAATTCAAGGTGAAGTGGCTGCTCTAAATTGGCCCTATCTATTGTGAGAGAATTTCACATCAAATTGAAGTTTTAAGTTCACTAGACCTGATATTTTCGGAACATTGACTGACACTTTTAAGTGATCCTATACTACCTTGTGCTCAGATTTCTGGTCGTTGGAGCAGAAATTAAAGTACTATAGCCTATCCTCCTCAGGGTAAAACATGCAATTATACTGTATGTTTGATCATCACTGTTGTAATATTGTTCATCTCAGGTCTTTACATTATTCTTATAATTAACACATCCATCTCATCTGGAGATTAAGGTTCTGTGTAAAAAGAATAAATAGATGTGATAAAACAGTTCAAATTAGATCCAAGTGTGACAGTGGGGACCTAGGGAAAGGTCCTGCCCATCACGCCCTTGGACCACATTCACTTTAATTTCATACAATATACATGAATACATTACTAGCGGTACGGTGGCTTAGTGGTTACCACGTTAGCCTCTCAGCACTAGGGATTCCCGGTTCGAATATCAATCTGGGTGGAGTTTCCATGTTCTCCCTGTGTCTGTGTGGGTTTCCTCCAGGTTCTCTGGTTTAATCCCACAGTCCAAAAACATTGTCAAGTCAATTGAGTTCTCCAAATTGCCCCATATAGAGTGTGTCTGTGTGAGTGAGTGTGTTTAGCGATATATTGGCGCCCTGTCCTGGGTGTTTCTGCCCAGCGCCTGAAATGTTCGCCCCTGGATGGGCATGAGGAACCCCCCCCCCCGCGACCCTAATAGAGGATAAAGCGGAAGATAATGGATGGAATACATTGCTAGTGGATAAAGGTTGTCAGAATGAATGTACATCGGTAAAATGGACTCACAGATTTAATATTAGAGTTTAATATTAAGCAAAACATTTACTTTTAGTCCAAAAATTTTTATTAGATACAATGTAAAACATTACATGATCAGTAGGTTTCCCCTGAGACTTTAGAACACTTTACTAAACGCATGATTTATTATAAAATGCATGTTATTAGTCTTTTTTTGGCTGTTGCTATTAGAGGTTGTCGCAAAGGAAAACCCAGAAACAAAGGACATGCAAAACCCAGAAACAAAAAGGACATTTTTGGTACATGGTAGAAGCACTAATCACTGTGTCACTGTGCTGCACTGGTACATGTGATCATTATTACTATGAGTGATGTTACTCTGAGTGAGGGTATCAATAATATGAGTGATGAATATGTGTCTGTATTTAATTCAAATTTCATAGACACAGCTCAGACTTCCCTTCCTGCACCAGGACATATCCAGCTGCCTGGATTTTGGTAAAATGCTTGCATGAATTTTTTTTTTTTACAAATAATCATGTTATTTATCTTAAACAAAAATCAGCTAATACATTAATTCATTCATTCATTCATCCATTATCTTCTGCTTTATCCTCTATTAGGGTTGCGGGGGGGGGGGGTTCCCCATGCCCATCCAGGGGAGAACGTTTCGGGTGCTGGGCAGATACACCCAGGCCAGGACGCCAATCTATTGCTGGGCACACACTCACTCACACAGACACACTCTATATGGGGCAATTTGGAGAATTCAATTGACTTAATCCATGTTTTTGGACTGTGGGAGGAAACGGGAGAACCCGATGGAAAACCACGCGGACACGGGGAGAACATGGAAACTCCACCCAGATGGGGATTCGAACCGGGAATCCCTAGTGCTGAGAGGAGAACATGATAATCACTAAGCCACCGTGCCGCCCCAGCTAATACATTAATTTATTCATTCATTCATTCGCTTAATTTTCGCCTAATAAACATTTTAGGCACTCAGTCACTCTCACACAGACAGACACTATATAGGGGCAACATAGAGCACAAAATTTATCTGGAATCTATGTTTTTGGACTGTGGAAGGATACCGGAGAAACCAGAGGTAACTCAAAAGAACACTCCAGCCAGATCGGGATTCAAACCTGGCGCTGAGTGGTGAACACTTTAGGTATATATATATATATATGTGTGTGTGTGCATGTGTGTTATTATTATTGAATACTAATAGCTTAGCTCACTATATTTTACAAGTAACTTACACAACATTTCCTATAGACTTTATATATCAGTACAAAGTCAATTGGTGACTGACTAATTTTCCCCACTGTATATTGTTATTATTGTTAAATACTAATAGCTTAGCTCACCACATTTTACAAGTAACTTACACAACAGTTCCTACATATTTAAACAGAATTAATATCTCAGTACAAAGTCTAATATTTCAGTGTTATGATGGATTTCGTTTACCTAAACTGATTTGTATGACCTTAATTTTGAGCTTCTGACAATTTTCAGAAGTGTTTTGTAACTCAACCTGAGCTTGTCTAAAGAGAATGAATCTAATGTTCTTAGTTTTATCGCTGTGACAACTATCACTCTGAAAGTTCCAAAGTTGCTGATAAGGTTTTATTATATAATCTGTGGAAATTATATATCTGTGGAGTAAAAGCCCCGTGTAAAAATCCTTCTTAACTAATGGTACATAAATATTAGCAGCAAAATGGAATTCAAAATCTACAGCCAACTTCTCACAAAAATTAAATGACACAACTGATGAGCAACTGATGAGTAAAATTCTAATAATATTTCTACTTATCTTATTATCTTCCACTTAATCCACTATTAAGTCCGTGTGGGGGGTTCCCCATGCCTATCCAGGGGAGAATGTTTCAGGCATTTGGCAGATACATCTAGCACCATCGCTGGGCACATTCTTACTCACACAGACATCCACAGGGGCCATGTTTTTGGACTTTGGGAGGAAGCCGGAGAACCCGAAGGAAACCCACATAGAAATGTGGAGAACATGGAAACTCAACCCAGATAGGGATTTAAATCTGGATCCTCAGAGCGGGACGTGCTTACCACTATGTCACCATGCAACCCCGTACTGAACATATTGAAACATCATATCTTACTGAGTTTTCTCATCAAACTGCTGTTTAATTTTGCTAACTTACTCACATTGTTTTAAGGAATCCTCTCTAAAGCATTTAGTTTGAGTGATTGACACTCATTTTGCCTTGTTTATCCATCCATCCATTATCTTCCACTTTATCCTCTATTAGGGTCGCGGGGGGGTTCCCCATGCCCATCCAGGGGAGAACGTCTCGGGCGCTGGGCAGACACACCCAGGACAGGGTGCCAATCTATCGCTGGGTACACTCTTACTCACACACATACACACTCTATATGGGGCAATTCGGAGAACTCAGTTGACCTTGGTCCATGTTTTCGGACTGTGGGAGGAAACCGCAGAACCCGGAGGAAACCCACGCGGACACGGTGAGAACATGGAAACTTCACCCAGATGGGGATTCGAACCGGGAACCCCTAGTGCTGAGTGGTGAACGTGCTAACCACTAGTAGAGGATTATGTGGAAGATGATGAGATTTCATCAATGTCCCAACTTTAAAAAAACAAACTCACGAGTTTCACTGCATTTCTGTTTATTTCTGTTTATTCGTGTATGATACCTGAGTGGGTATTATATTTTGTTATATATTCTATAGAAAAATGTGCAAAATCACAAACACTCAAAAGTAAAACACAATATGAGAAATAAATGTATTCATAGTTGAAAACATTATTTTTTTATACTGCTTATAAAACCTAATTCCTGAGATTAATAACTTGCCATCCTTAAATAACACAGAACTTTGAGAAACAGTGAGGTGTGAATGAACCCTATACAGACTCACTCACTCACTCTGCAGAAATGAACATCTGTATTTCAATAACAGAGAACCAGACCATATCTATGAGCATAAAGGGAGAACATACTGAATTCCATGTAAACAAAGATATGATGGGTTTTCCTGAGTATGTTAGTTGTTAAAAGAAGTAGATTTGTTCATAAGCACTAAAATTTGCTGAAAAAACAGGGTTATAGTTGTATATGAGCGCTTTACTCTCCTCTCTCTGATCACTGAAGTGGTGCAAGCTTCTCCTTCCTTAAAGAGAGACAGAGAAAGACTCAAAGGTTAACTAGTTATGGGTCAGTTATTTTCATTCCAAAATAATAATAATAACAATAATAATAATGATAAATGATTTGCACTGTTACACTAGAAACCTTTGATGGACTTTGTATTGCTACAATTCCAGACTGTAGTTTATCTGTTAGTGTTCTACAGTACATACTGTGTACGTCCCCTTTCCTCTGTTCCAATGGTCAGAACCCCAATAGTACCCCCACAGAGCAGAGGTTATTGGGTAAGTGCATTATTCCTATCCCAGCAGTGTCACTGAGGTGGAGAAATGTAACTACAAACTAACCCCCTCACCACATCAGTGTAACTGCAGAACTGACAATAATCAATCCACCACCCAAATAATACCTATTCTGTGATGGTCCTGACCAACAGAGAACCAACAGAGACTTCCCTAGAGACTGTTCTACAGTACATACTGTGTACGTCCCCTTTACTCTGTTCTAATGGTCAGAACCCCAATAGTACCCCCACAGAGCAGGGGTTATTTGGTTAGTGCATTATTCCTATCCCAGCAGTGTCCTATCCCGCCTTACCTCTCTGAGCTCCTCCACCTGCATGCGCCCGCACGGTGCCTCAGGTCAGCTGATCAGTTGCTCTTGGAGGTACCGAGGGGACCGAGCCTTTTCGATCGCGGCCCCTAAGCTTTGGAATGACCTACCTCTATATATTAGACAGGCCTCTTCACTGTCCATTTTTAAATCTAATCTTAAAACTCATTTTTACTCTCTGACTTTCAACACACACTGATTTCACATTGGTTTTAATCACCTTTTAGTGTTTTACTTGATGTATTGTTTTATTGTTTATATTGTATTCTGGCGGCACGGTGGCTTAGTGGTTAGCACATTCGCCTCTCAGCGCTGGGGATTCCCGGTTCGAATCCCCATCTGGGTGGAGTTTCCATGTTCTCCCCGTGTCTGCGTGGGTTTCCTCCGGGTTCTCCGGTTTCCTCCCACAGTCCAAAAACATGGATCAAGTTAATTGAATTCTCAAAATTGCCCAATTTAGAGTGTGTATGTGTGAGTGAGTGTGTGCC
>JAFMOD010000849.1:44517-83810 GCA_019802435.1 Corydoras maculifer | reverse complement strand
GGGGGGGGGGGGGGGGGGGGGTCCCCATGCCCATCCAGGGGAGAACGTTTGGGGCGCCGGGCAGATACACCCAGGACAGGGCGCCAATCTATCACTGGACACACACTCACTCACACAGACACACTCTATATGGGGCAATTTGGAGAATTCAATTGATTTGATCAATGTTTTTTGGACTGTGGGAGGAAACCGGAGAACCCGGAGAAAACCCACGAGGACACGGGGAGAACATGGAAACTCCACCAAGATTGGGATTTGAACTGGGAATCCTTAGTGCTGAGAGGAGAACATGCTAACCACTAATCCACCGTGCCGCCTAATATTTATATGCTGATACTAATATAATGGGCGGCACGGTGGCTTAGTAGTTTCCCTGTTCTCCCCGTGTCCGCGTGGGTTTCTTCCGGGTCCTCCAGTTTCCTCCCACAGTCCAAATGCTTTTGCAAAGGGATATAGAAAAAAAAACTACAACGTAAAGCTGAAGTATTTCATGCATGATAATCCTTTCATACCTGAGGTAAGGTTTAGAGGCAGTGAAACATTGTCTGCTGTGGTTTTCTCCAGCAGATTCTCTCCAGCCACCAGGACAGTGAGAAGCTGGAAGCCCAGGCATGTTCCCCAAATGGGGAAATAATCACCTGCATCATTGGCCTGAAAACAGAGGGGGAAAAACAGAAAAACAGAACTGAAACCCACATGGATATAGGGAGAAGATGGAAATTCAAACCTGAACCCCCAGCGATAAGAAATAGACACTAACCACTACGCCACCTTTCAGTTTTATCCACCCATCCATTATCTTCCACTTTATCCTCTACTAGGATCGCGGGGGGGGGGTTCCCCATGCCCATCCAGTGGAGAACGTTTCGGGCGCTGAGAAGATACACCCAGGACAGGGTGCCAATCTATCACTGGGCACACACTCACTCACACAAACTCTATATGGGGCAATTTAGAGAACTCAATTGACATTTATCCATGTTTTTGGACTGTGGAAGGAAACCCACGCGGACAGGGTGCCAATCTATCTATCACACTCACTCACATAGACACACACACACACACACACACACTCTATGTGGGGCAATTTGGAGAATTCAGTTGACCTTGATCCATGTTTTTGGACTGTGGGAGGACACCGGAGAACCGGGAGGAAACCCATGTGGACACGGGGAGAACATGGAAACTCCACCCAGATTGGGATTCGAACCGGGAAGAGGAGAACATGCTAACCACTAAGCCACAGTGCCGCCCTTTTAGTTAAAATTTTTAATTTATTTATATATATATATATAAATTACTATTATGCTTTGAAATTATAAAAAATAAAACCACTCAAAAAATAAGAATTAAATTTGTCAACTGAATCTAAATTTTGGACACCTCTCCATCCATTATCTTCCGCTTAATCCTCCACTAGGTTTGCGCGGGGGTTTCCCATGCCCATCAAGGGGAGAACGTTTCGGGCGCTGGGCAGATACACCCAGGACTAGGGACTGTGGGAGGAAACCGGAGAACCCGGAGGAAACCCACGCGGACACAGGGTGAACATGGAAACTCCACCCAGATTGGGATTTGAACCGGGAATCCCTAGTGCTGAGAGGTGAACATGCTAACCACTAAGCCACCATGCCGCCCGACACCTCCTCCATGCAAATGAAACAGCAGAACACAAAAGACATTCCTCCCACAGAGGAATTCAGATCTCATTTAAAAAGGCCTTCCCAGCATTGTTGTGCTGCACCTACAGGTGACTGTACATTCACCCTTCTCTCATGTTCATTTCAAACAAGCTAAATGGTGTATATGTTTTAAGATTCCTTGAAGCCCACAGCCTTGTTATCGTCTTAAAAGGTAGTTCTGACAGAACCTGGTCTGTCATTGAATCCCTGACACACTAAGGGTAGACCTGAGGATATTTCATGTTTTAAGATGTTTTAAGATGATGTGATAGCTGTTTATGTTCCTGTGTGCCCCAGACCATCAGACTTCCATTGCCTGCCAAAACAAAAGAATTCTGTCCCATGTCTAATCCGACAAATGAGCCCAAATGGAGACCTTAATGCTGGTTCCTACAGAAAAGCATGACATGTATCATCTAAGTGTTGTTGGAAATGCTTTTGGCAGCAAAATGGAGACCAACATAATACTTGGAAGGCGGTCATAATTAATGACTGATCGTGTATGTATAAATGGGTGTGTGTGTGTATGCACGATGGCAACGACAACCTGGATTTCTACTAGACTAGTGGCTTTGAAAGACAGCTTCAGTAAACTGCTATAGTTTTTCAAATTTTAGAAAATTGACAGCAGATTACTGCACAGACTGTACATGGGTGTCCTGGAGGATGAGATCTCCAATGAGCCTCAGTCCTCAGAAGGTTGCTTCCTTAAAAATTAGTTTTCTTGCCACTGTCGCTTCGGATGGCTCTTGAAAAGCTGTACTTTTGTAAAAAGCGCTACATAAATAAATGAACTTAAATGAACTTGAACATGTGCATATCTAAACTATATTTAAAGTGTAGTGAATTTTATGTTATGTGGTTCATGTTAACGGTGGCTTAGTGGTCAGCACTAGGGATTCCCGGTTCGAATTCCCATCTAGGTGTGTGTGCCCAGCGATGGATTGGCGCCCTGAAGATAATGAATGAATGAATGAATGGTTCAGGTAAACATGTGGTAAGAAATTTACAGTTTTGCTATTTAAGTGGTCAGACTTTAGATAATCATTAAGCTGCTTTGATGCAATGCTCTATTGCAAAAAAAAAAAAAAAAACTATGGAAAGTTACCTTAATGGCAAGCTCAAAGTACAGACCAGCAGTGTGTGCAAAATCAGATGTTTCTAGGTTGGATGCACCACCGATAAGAAGAAGACTATAAGAGAAAGAAAAGAACCAGCTTATATTATTATTATATTATTATTATTATTACGTTATTTTAAGTCAGTTTACATATTTTTCATCCTTGATTGACGTACACGTATCCTAACTTGCTTGGGATCAAAAGACAGGGTCAAACATGACACAGCACCCCTGAAACAGACCTTGCTTAAGGGTCCACGCTGTCTCCACTTGGTGTATTCAGAGCTTTAAACCCTCAACTGCTAGGGATGTGGTTGCTCAGTGGTTAAGGTGTTGGGCTAACAATCCGAAGGCTGAGAGTTCAAATCCCATGTTTACTGCAGTTACCAATGTGGACTCTTGTGCAAGGCATTCATTGGTTCAGGAGTGCTGTGCCTGGATTCTGACGCCAGCCATAAAGTTGGGATACCTGTAAGTCGCTTTGGATAAAAGAGTCTCTTAAATAACCAAATATAATGTAAATGAAGCCCAACACACTAACCATTAAGCCACCATGCACACTAACAACTGAATGGACTGAGAAATGCTAATGCAGTCTGGTGTAGGACAAACGAAGAGTCTTTAGACTTGATGTTTTTTAGTGATTCCTAATTGCTAAATACTCACATGTATTGGGTTTCATAAAACAGGTAGTTCCGGTCCTTATATCTGATTGGCTGAGCCATTTGTCCAGCCGTGACATCACTGACAATGAAGCACACTGTTGACTGCTTTACATTCGTATCATTGTGTGATATAAATTAGATTATTTTAAATCATGTCCCATTAAAGAAAATACAGATTAATATAAACAGCAAGTCACAAACTGGTATCATGGTACTCAGCGATCAACGTTCCATTTGGAAAAAACAGATTAGATTATGTTGTGGAAGACCAGTGTATTAACAATTATGCTTCTAATAAATGCATTTATTAATCAAACCTTGTTTTATAATTACAGTGTGTTGTAACCACTTTATAAAAGCAATAATACACTCGAGGTTGTGTATTAATAAGTTACTAAATCTATAAGAAACGAGAGGATGGGCATTATTGTGAATTAATCACGGTAAAGGTGTTGTTGACGTGAAGAAAAGTACAATAACACCTTTTTCCCATGATTTATTCATAATAATTCATGCTTTTATGTGCCTTATGGCTTTAGTATTTCGTTGAAACCATTCTGATGCCGGACTTCTGAAACAAGCACAGAAATTTGACTCACCCGTTTATTGATTTGAAGATTTTCTCGTGGTCTTCTCTGCTCTCGTTCAGTCTGAAATCAAAAGGAAATCAGATAATAATAATAGCCATTTTTTTGGATTAAAAACAAAGTCCACAAAGACAAAGCCAACAAAGAGCTCTGACAGCAATGTTATTGAATACAGCTGAGATAAACTAAAAAGACAATTGCAATTCAACCACTTCCCTGTTCTTTTTCACAACACCATCACAATATAGTTTTCCAGTTGTTAAGAGTTTTTCCATGTTAAATATCTGTACATTAGTGTCCTACATTGTTGTTGCTGCCTGGCCGCTCAAGGAGGATGAGTCCTCCACTGAGTCTTGGTCCTCCCAAGGTTTCTTCCTTAAATAACAACATAACAGGGAGTTTTTTCTTGCCACTGTCTCTTCATCTTGCTCTTTGGGGGTTTAAAGGCTTTTCATTCTGTAAAGCGGCTTTGTGACAATGTACTGTTGTAAAAAGCGCTATATAAATAAATTACTTGAACTTGAACTTAATAAGGTCTGCATTCAGATTTGATCCATTTAATTCCATTTGGTTTCCAATCATGGTTTCATTTGTTGTATATTTTAATCAATAAACGGAGTCGAACACAAAAGAAAAGTAGAGTAGAGAATAATCACTTGAGCAAAGTCAGACTAGGTAACACTGGGTTCATACCTTATGGGCATCACACGGGCTCCACCAGACTCAACATACTTCACGTAAGATGAGGGAATGTAATGTGCTCCAAATGGTTTCAGATCAGGATCCTCAACTTCCTGAGTCAAAATACCTGCCGAAACCACAGATTCATGTTTAAACTCCATCACTGGTTCTTACAAATTTTGAGCTTGTTAAACCAAAACTTACCACTTGATTAAGAACAGTAGCTTTTTACATTTTTTTCCCTCAAATATTTGAAAGTAAGATATCTGCCCAGCACAATCCCAAACTGGGTGGAGTTTCCATGTTCTCCCCGTGTCTGCGTGGGTTTCCTCCAACAGTCCAAAAACATGGATCAAGGTCAAATGAATTCTCCAAATTGCCCCATATAGAGTGTGTCTATGTGAGTGAGTGTGTGTCCAGCGATAGATTGGCGTCCTGTTCTGGGTGTATCTGCCCAGCGCCGGAAATATCCTCCCCTAAATAGGCATGGGGAACCCCCCCAGCTGATCAGATAACTTACCAATTATGGGTCGCTTGTTCAGATCCAGGGGGGAAGAAACCCGGACAGCGGTGACAGCTCTTAAGAACATGAGAACCCAGACCCAGTGCGACATTGCGCCGCGAACAATCTCAGAAAATTTAAATTATTTATTTATTTTTCTCAAATATTTGAAAGGTGGCTTGGCAGTTAGCATGTTCTCCTCTCAGCACTAGGGATTCCCGGTTCGAATCTCAATCTGGATGGAGTTTCCATGTTCTCCCCGTGTCTACATGGGTTTCCTCTGGGTTCTCCGGTTTCCTCCCACAGTCCAAAAACATGGATCAAGTTAATTGAATTCTCTAAATTGCCCCATATAGAGTNCATGTTCTCCCCGTGTCTGCGTGGGTTTCCTCCGGGTTCTCCGGTTTCCTCCCACAGTCCAAAAACATGGATCAAGTTAATTGAATTCTCAAAATTGCCCAATTTAGAGTGTGTATGTGTGAGTGAGTGTGTGCCCAGCGATGGATTGGCGCCCTGTCCTGGGTCTACCTGCCCAGCGCCCGAGACGTTCTCCCCTGGATGGGCATGGGGAACCCCACCGCGACCCTAATAGAGGATAACGGAAGATAATGAATGAATGAATATTGTATTCTTTTTTTTTATATATAATTTTAAGTTTAAACTATGTACAGCACTTTGTTGCAGCTGCTGTTGTTTTTTTAAAGTGCTTTATAAATAAAGTTTAGTTGAGTTGAGCTGAGACTGAGGTGAAGAAATGAAACTACAGCAGCACTACTGCACTAAAACCCCTCACCACATCAGTGTCACTGCAGAACTGACAATAATCAATCCACCACCCAAATGATACCTGTTCTGTGATGCTCCTGACCAGAGACAGAGAACCAACAGGGGT
This sequence comes from Corydoras maculifer, assembly GCA_019802435.1. Classification (NCBI taxonomy): domain Eukaryota; kingdom Metazoa; phylum Chordata; class Actinopteri; order Siluriformes; family Callichthyidae; genus Corydoras; species Corydoras maculifer. The sequence goes on along the minus strand of JAFMOD010000849.1, from coordinate 77,681 downwards.
CTAACAAATACAAATAACACAGATGGACTACAGTCTGGAATTATAGAACTACAAAGTCCATTTTTCTATTTTGACTGATACTGTACATCTCCACAAGTTGGGAAATATCTGAAATAAGCTGATATCTCAAATTTATCAATCAGCATGTCTTTGGTACATAGGGGGAAACAAAAGACCTTGCAGACATGAGAAGGACCTGCAGACTCCACACAGGTAAAGCTTTTGTTTGCCCCTACTAAGAACCCAGGCAAAGGGGAAAGTGGTAATCACTGTGATACTATGCTGCCCTATAACACTAATACTAATACTAATAATAAAGAATAATGTTTCTAATTGGAAAGAAATCCAGACATTACCTTCATTCACAAAGAATCCTGCAAGCAGCGATGAGACCCAGACAGCATTTTTGGAATGAGGAAAACTGTAATGAGGATCCCACTGAAAGCGGTTCACTTCTGGATGCCACTGAACCCCATACACTGGGTACTTCCTCGCTGTGGACCAATTGGCATTGGACAAAAAAAAATCCTTTAATCAGCAGTTTTTTTGCAACTCATGCATCTGCCATAAATATAATGTTACACAATACTGCGCACCTTCCACTGTTGAGACAAAGACAGCTCCATTCCTGGCTTTGTTGGTGGACAGGATGGAAAAGAAGCTTCTCAGCTGTTGATTCCCCAAAAAGACCTGCCATTCAAAGAACGTTCAGTTCAGGCCAAAAACACACAACGTAGAATTCATTTCATGTTGTGTTCTTTATTTTACTTTAGCCTTTACCTTATAGCTACCAATTCAGAATCCTGCAGGTTACATGCTAAAATATTATCCATCCATCCATTATTTTCCACTTCATCCTCTATTAGGGTCGCGGGGGGTGGGGGTGGGGTTCCCCATGCCCATCCAGGGGAGAACGTCTCGGGCGCTGGGCAGATACACCCAGGACAGGACGCCAATCTATCACTGGGCAAACACTCACTCACACATACACACTCTACATGGGGCAATTTGGAGAACTCAATTAACTTGATCCATGTTTTTGGACTGTGGGAGGAAACGGGAGAACCCGGAGGAAACCCACGCGGACATGCGGAGAACATGGAAACTCCACCCAGATGGGGATTCGAACCGGGAATCCTAGCGCTGAGAGGAGAACATGCTAGCTACTAAGCCACCGTGCCGCCCTGATAAAATATTATATACTCAAATAATAAAATATATTTGTGATGGTGGCGCTGGGTGAGAAGAGGCAAAGACGATGGCATTGTTTATTAATGGTTATTAGTAAACCAGGTTATTAGTGCACTCCGTCTGATGATGTCTGCTCCCCCTGCTGCCCATGCTTCCACATGCTTCCAGTTTTCAGAATGAATTTATTCTTTCTAGGGCTCTAAAAAGAAATATGCCCCTTGCGAGTGGAGCGCACATGTTGGATTATACAGAGGAATTAGTTCAATTAGAAATTGTGAAGACTGATGTTAAAGGATTTCAAAACATAACTGGGAGTTTAATTTGATTATACAAAGCTGAAATGTTCTGCTTCTAGTCAAAACTACGAAATTTTAAACCAATCGCTTATGTAACAATTTATTAGAACACCCTGCTGCTTTGCCCAGCCAGTAGAGGTCACTGTTACAGGAAAAGGTTGTCCATGTTGTCCATGTGAAGCACCTGGAGTGAGGAAGCCAGGGGAACCACTGGACATTTATATATAGGATTAAACCTTGAATGAATTTGTGTTTATGTGTTTTATTAAAATGTTATAAATAAAGCACAGTGTCTTAGTGGTTGGCATGTTCTCCTCTCAGCACTAGGGATTCCCGGTTCAAATCCCAATCTGGGTGGAGTTTCCATGTTTTCCCCGTGTCTGCGTGAGTTTCCTTCGGGTTCTCCGGTTTCCTCCCACGGTCCAAAAACATGGATCAAGGTCAATTGAATTCTCCAAATTGCCCCATATAGAGTGTGTTTGTGTGAGTGAGTGTGTGTCTAGTGATAGATTGGCGTCCTGTCCTGGGTGTATCTGCCCAGGCCCGAAACTTTCTCCCCTGGATGGGCATGGGGAACCCCCCTGTGATCCTAATAGAGGATAAAGCAGAAGATAATAGATGTATGGATGGATGTTATAAATAATATGTCCTTCAAAGTGAAAAGCCCACCTGCTCTGTTATTCCATAATGGTGGAAGTTTCCAGTAAGATTTTCCTCTGTCAGTGATTTCAGCAGCTCAGCAGGAAAGTCAGCAAACAGTCGGCTATTTGAGGCCTCTGTTAAAGATGAGTGAGAAATCAGACATCAAAAAACAATGCATTAAACCATGTTTATTAGAGCCTTTATTAGAACATACGGAGGAAAGAAAATAATCACAGTAATGTAGAAGTTAAACCAGCACAGAATTACATATTGAAATGAATCTGATGTTAATATGCACTCACAGCTTATATCAAATTATGCTATTAAAAAAAAACAAATGCTGAGCTTCTGACGGCAACATCCAGCAACATACTGAGAAAAGGAACACTGTTTGTTAGTGGGCCAGTGGACTGCTGGCCCACTAACAAACTGTGTTGAGCCAAATGTGCCCTTTAAATGATAAAATGAAACACATCTGGTCCACATTTCGCAGATTTGTGAGACAAACTAATATTTATATTCATTCATTCATTTATTTATTATCTTCCACTTATCCTATATTAGGGTCGGGGGGGGTCCCCATGCCCATCCAGGGGAGAACGTTTGGGGCGCCGGGCAGATACACCCAGGACAGGGCGCCAATCTATCACTGGACACACACTCACTCACACAGACACACTCTATAAAGGGCAATTTGGAGAATTCAATTGACTTGATCAATGTTTTTTGAACTGTGGGAGGAAACCGGAGAACCCGGAGAAAACCCACGAGGACACGGGGAGAACATGGAAACTCCACCCAGATTGGGATTTGAACTGGGAATCCTTAGTGCTGAGAGGAGAACATGCTAACCACTAAGCCACCGTGCCGCCTAATATTTATATGCTGATACTAATATAATGGGCGGCACGGTGGCTTAGTAGTTCATGTTCTCCCCGTGTCCGCGTGGGTTTCTTCCGGGTCCTCCAGTTTCCTCCTACAGTCCAAATGCTTTTGCAAAGGGATATAGAAAAAAAAACTACAACGTAAAGCTGAAGTGTTTCATGAATGATAATCCTTCTATACCTGAGGTAAGGTTTAGAGGCAGTGAAACATTGTCTGCTGTGGTTTTCTGTAGCAGATTCTCTCCAGCCACCAGGACAGTGAGAAGCTGGAAGCCCAGGCATGTTCCCCAAATTGGGAAATAATCACCTGCATCATTGGCCTGAAAAAAGAGGGGAAAAAACTGAAAAACAGAACTGAAACCCACATGGATATAGGGAGAAGATGGAAATTCAAACCTGGACCCCCAGCGATAAGAAATAGACACTAACCACTACGCCACCTTTCAGTTTGATCCACCCATCCATTATCTTCCACTTTATCCTCTACTAGGATCGCGGGGGGGGGTTCCCCATGCCCATCCAGTGGAGAACGTTTCGGGCGCTGAGAAGATACACCCAGGACAGGGTGCCAATCCTCCCACAGAGGAATTCAGATCTCATTTAAAAAGGCCTTCCCAGCATTGTTGTGCTGCACCTACAGGTGACTGTATATTCACCCTTCTCTCATGTTCATTTCAAACAAGCTAAATGGTGTATACATTTTAAGATTCCTTGAAGCCCACAGCCTTGTTATCGTCTTAAAAGGTAGTTCTGACAGAACCTGGTCTGTCATTGAATCCCTGACACACTAAGGGTAGACCTGAGGGTATTTCATGTTTTAAGATGTTTTAAGATGATGTGATAGCTCTTTATGTTCCTGTGTGCCCCAGACCATCAGACTTCCATTGGCTGCCAAAACTCATGGATGCACATGGGAAAAGAATTCTGTCCCATGTCTAATCCGACAAATGAGCCCAAATGGAGACCTTAATGCTGGTTCCTACAGAAAAGCATGACATGTATCATCTAAGTGTTGTTGGAAATGCTTTTGGCAGCAAAATGGAGACCAACATAATACTTGGAAGGCGGTCATAATTAATGACTGATCGTGTATGTATAAATGGGTGTGTGTGTGTATGCACGATGGCAACGACAACCTGGATTTCTACTAGACTAGTGGCTTTGAAAGACAGCTTCAGTAAACTGCTATAGTTTTTCAAATTTTAGAAAATTGACAGCAGATTACTGCACAGACTGTACATGGGTGTCCTGGAGGATGAGATCTCCAATGAGCCTCAGTCCTCAGAAGGTTGCTTCCTTAAAAATTAGTTTTCTTGCCACTGTCGCTTCGGATGGCTCTTGAAAAGCTGTCCTTTTGTAAAAAGCGCTACATAAATAAATGAACTTAAATGAACTTGAACATGTGCATATCTAAACTATATTTAAAGTGTGGTGAATTTTATGTTATGTGGTTCATGTTAACGGTGGCTTAGTGGTCAGCACGTTCGCCTCTCAGCACTAGGGATTCCCGGTTCGAATCCCCATCTAGGTGTGTGTGCCCAGCGATGGATTGGCGCCCTGAAGATAATGAATGAATGAATGAATGGTTCAGGTAAACATGTGGTAAGAAATTTACAGTTTTGCTATTTAAGTGGTCAGACTTTAGATAATCATTAAGCTGCTTTGATGCAATGCTCTATTGCAAAAAAAAAAAAAAAAACTATAGATAGTTACCTTAATGGCAAGCTCAAAGTACAGACCAGCAGTGTGTGCAAAATCAGATGTTTCTAGGTTGGATGCACCACCGATAAGAAGAAGACTATAAGAGAAAGAAAAGAACCAGCTTATATCATTATATTATTATTATTATTATTATTACGTTATTTTAAGTCAGTTTACATATTTTTCATCCTTGATTGACGTACACGTATCCTAACTTTCTTGGGATCAAAACACAGGGTCAAACATGACACAGCACCCCTGAAACAGACCTTGGTTAAGGGTCCACGCTGTCTCCACTTTGTGTATTCAGAGCTTTAAACCCTCAACTGCTAGGGATGTGGTTGCTCAGTGGTTAGGGTGTTGGGCTAACAATCCGAAGGCTGAGAGTTCAAATCCCATGTTTACTGCAGTTACCAATGTGGACCCTTGAGCAAGGCATTCATTGGTTCAGGAGTGCTGTGCCTGGATTCTGACGCCAGCCATAAAGTTGGGATACCTGTAAGTCGCTTTGGATAAAAGAGTCTCTTAAATAACCAAATATAATGTAAATGAAGCCCAACACACTAACCATTAAGCCACCATGCACACTAACAACTGAATGGACTGAGAAATGCTAATGCAGTCTGGTGTAGGACAAACGAAGAGTCTTTAGACTTCATGTTTTTTAGTGATTCCTAATTGCTAAATACTCACATGTATTGGGTTTTATAAAACAGGTAGTTCCGGTCCTTATATCTGATTGGCTGAGCCATTTGTCCAGCCGTGACATCACTGACAATGAAGCACACTGTTGACTGCTTTACATTCGTATCATTGTGTGATATAAATTTGATTATTTTAAATCATGTCCCATTAAAGAAAATACAGATTAATATAAACAGCAAGTCACAAACTGGTATCATGGTACTCAGCGATCAACGTTCCATTTGGAAAAAACAGATTAGATTATGTTGTGAAAGACCAGTGTATTAACAATTATGCTTCTAATAAATGCATTTATTAATCAAACCTTGTTTTATAATTACAGTGTGTTGTAACCACTTTATAAAAGCAATAACACACTCGAGGTTGTGTATTAATAAGTTATTAAATCTATAAGAAACGAGAGGATGGCCATTATTGTGAATTAATCACGGTAAAGGTGTTGTTGACGTGAAGAAAAGTACAATAACACCTTTTTCCCATGATTTATTCATAATAATGCATGCTTTTATGTGCCTTATGGCTTTAGTATTTCGTTGAGACCATTCTGATGCTGAACTTCTGAAACAAGCACAGAAATTTGACTCACCCGTTTATTGATTTGAAGATTTTCTCGTGGTCTTCTCTGCTCTCGTTCAGTCTGAAATCAAAAGGAAATCAGATAATAATAATAGCCATTTTTTTGGATTAAAAACAAAGTCCACAAAGACAAAGCCAACAAAGAGCTCTGACGGCAACTTTATTGAATACAGCTGAGATAAACTAAAAAGACAATTGCAATTCAACCACTTCCCTGTTCTTTTTCACAACACCATCACAATATAGTTTTCCAGTTGTTAAGAGTTTTTCCATGTTAAATATCTGTACATTAGTGTCCTACATTGTTGTTGCTGCCTGGCCGCTCAAGGAGGATGAGTCCCCCACTGAGTCTTGGTCCTCCCAAGGTTTCTTCCTTAAATAACAACATAACAGGGAGTTTTTTTCTTGCCACTGTCTCTTCAGCTTGCTCTTTGGGGGTTTAAAGGCTTTTCATTCTGTAAAGCGGCTTTGTGACAATGTACTGTTGTAAAAAGCGCTATATAAATAAATTACTTGAACTTGAACTTAATAAGGTCTGCATTCAGATTTGATCTATTTAATTCCATTTGGTTTCCAATCATGGTTTCATTAGTTGTATATTTTAATCAATAAATGGAGTCGAACACAAAAGAAAAGTAGAGTAGAGAATAATCACTTGAGCAAAGTCAGACTAGGTAACAGTGGATTCATACCTTATGGGCATCACACGGGCTCCACCAGACTCAACATACTTCACGTAAGATGAGGGAATGTAATGTGCTCCAAATGGTTTCAGATCAGGATCCTCAACTTCCTGAGTCAAAATACCTGCCGAAACCACAGATTCATGTTTAAACTCCATCACTGGTTCTTACAAATTTTGAGCTTGTTAAACCAAAACTTACCACTTGATTAAGAACAGTAGCTTTTTACATTTTTTTCCCTCAAATATTTGAAAGTAAGATATCTGCCCAGCACAATCCCAAACTGGGTGGAGTTTCCATGTTCTCCCCGTGTCTGCGTGGGTTTCCTCCAACAGTCCAAAAACATGGATCAAGGTCAATTGAATTCTCCAAATTGCCCCATATAGAGTGTGTCTATGTGAGTGAGTGTGTGTCCAGCGATAGATTGGCGTCCTGTCCTGGGTGTATCTGCCCAGCGCCGGAAATATCCTCCCCTAAATAGGCATGGGGAACCCCCCCAGCTGATCAGATAACTTACCAATTATGGGTCGCTTGTTCAGATCCAGGGGGGAAGAAACCCGGACAGCGGTGACAGCTCTTAAGAACATGAGAACCCAGACCCAGTGCGACATTGCGCCGCGAACAATCTCAGAAAATCCAAATTATTTATTTATTTTTCTCAAATATTTGAAAGGTGGCTTGGCAGTTAGCATGTTCTCCTCTCAGCACTAGGGATTCCCGGTTCGAATCTCAATCTGGATGGAGTTTCCATGTTCTCCCCGTGTCTACATGGGTTTCCTCTGGGTTCTCCGGTTTCCTCCCACAGTCCAAAAACATGGATCAAGTTAATTGAATTCTCTAAATTGCCCCATATAGAGTNAAATTATTTATTTATTTTTCTCAAATATTTGAAAGGTGGCTTGGCAGTTAGCATGTTCTCCTCTCAGCACTAGGGATTCCCGGTTCGAATCTCAATCTGGATGGAGTTTCCATGTTCTCCCCGTGTCTACATGGGTTTCCTCTGGGTTCTCCGGTTTCCTCCCACAGTCCAAAAACATGGATCAAGTTAATTGAATTCTCTAAATTGCCCCATATAGAGTGTGTTTGTGTGAGTGTGATAGATTGGCACCCTGTCCTGGGTGTATCTTCCCAGCGCCCCCCCCCCCCGTGACTCTAATATAGGATAAAGTGGAAGATAATGGATGGATGGATGAAGGGCAGCACGGTGGCTTAGTGTTTAGCATGTTCTCCTCTCAGCACTAGGGAATCCCGGTTCGAATCCCAATCTGGGTGGAGTTTCCATGTTCTCCCCTGTCCGTGTAGGTTTCCTCTGGGTTCTCCAGTTTCCTCCCACAGTCCAAAAACATGGATCAAGTTAACTGAGTTCTCCAAATTGCCCCATATAGAGTGTGTCTGTGTGAGTGAGTGAGTGTGTGTTCAGTCATAGATTGGCATCCTGTCCTGGGTGTATCTGCCCAGCGCCTGAGACGTTCTCCCCGAGACGTTCTCCCCGACAATAATAGAGGATAAAGCGGAAGATAATGGATGGATGGACAGGGCAGTTGATCGGATAACTTACCGATTACGGGTCGCTCGTTCAGATCCGAGGGGGAAGAACCCCGCGCTGCAGCGACAGCTCTTAAGAACATGAGAACGCAGATCCAGTGCGACATTGCGGCGTGAACAATCAAAATATTCAAATAATCCGATTACATACAGAGCATGCAACGCGGCACCTGCGACAGCAGAGACACATGAGGAAGTGGGCGGAATTCGAGAAGTTTGGAAAATCCGCGGCGAACGTCTCATGATCAAAGCAAAATGCATTTTAACATCAAAGAACTGACGTGGATGCAATTCATCATCAAAGAAAACAAAGCAAACCAAATAAAATCACATAACCGGACAACAAGTGTAATTGTGGCGTTTTCGCCCTCTAGTGGAGTAACAGTGACATTGTTTTTGGTTATGACGCATGAGAACTTGAGATAGTGCTTTAATGTATTAATAGCCTTATCTCGATCTGGTGTAAACGTTTACAATTCCCGGCATGTGCGCCAACTGAGCCACCGACGTTTGATTATCGATTACTGATCAGATGCTTACCGCTGCGGAGTCAAGATGCACTTAGATATTAAATATTAGAATTTAGATATCCCATTCACTTCAACCACACACACTTCTCTCAAATGTCCGATTATTATGAATTTAAAATGCATTTTAACATGAAAGAACTGACGTGGATGCAATTCATCATCAAAGAAAACAAAGCAAACCAAACAAAATCACATAACCGGATCGTCATTTAAACGCCACAAGTGTAATTGTGGCTTTTTCGCCCTCTAGTGGAGTAACAGTGACATTGTTTTTGGTTATGACGCATGAGAACTGGAGATAGTGCTTTAATGTATTAATAGCCTTATCTCGATCTGGTGTAAACGTTTACAAGTCCCGGCATGTGCGCCAACTGAGCCACCGATGTTTGATTATCGATTACTGATCAGATGCTTACCGACGCGGAGTCAAGATGCACTTAGATATTAGAATTAAGGTATTCAATTCAATTTAACCACACACGTCTCTCAAATGTCCGATTATTATGAATCTAAAATGCATTTTAACATCAAAGAATGATGTGGATGCAATTCATCATCAAAGAAATCAAAGCAAACCAAATAAAATCACATTACCGGACAACAAGTGTAATTGTGGCTTTTTCGCCCTCTAGTGGAGTAACAGTGACATTGTTTTTGGTTATGACGCTGGACTGGAGATAATGTTTTATTGTATGAATAGCCTTATCTTGACCTGGTGTAAACGTTTACAATTCCCGGCATGTGCGCCAACTGAGCCACCGACGATTGATTATCGATTACTGATCAGATGCTTACCGACGCGGAGTCAAGATGCACTTAGATATTAGAATTAAGGTATTCTATTCACTTCAACCACACACACTTTTCTCAAATGTCCGTTTATTAAGTATCTAAAAGGCATGTCTTTAAATATATTTAACATCAAAGAATGATGTGGATGCAATTCATCATCAAAGAAAACAAAGCAAACCAAATAAAATCACATTACCGGACAACAAGTGTAATTGTGGCTTTTTCGCCCTCTAGTGGAGTAACAGTGACATTGTTTTTGGTTATGACGCATGAGAACTGGAGATAATGTTTTATTGTATGAATAGCCTTATCTCGACCTGGTGTAAACGTTTACAATTCCCGGCATGTGCGCCAACTGAGCCACCGACGTTTGATTATCGATTACTGATCAGATGCTTACCGCCGCGGAGTCAAGATGCATTTAGATATTAGATATTATAATTTAGATATTCCTAGTTAGTAGTTAGCAGGTTCTCCTCTCAGCGCTAGGTATTCTCAAATCCCAATCTGGGTGGAGCTTCCATGTTCTCCCCGTGTCCGTGTGGGTTTCCTCCGGGTTCTCCGGTTTCCTCCCACAGTCCAAAAAACATGGATCAAGATAAATTGAATTCTCCAAATTGCCCCATATAGAGTGTGTCTGTGTGAGTGAGTTTGTGCCCAGCTATAGATTGGCGCTAAGTCCTGGGCTGACCAGCGGCCAAAACTTTCTTCCTTGGATGGACATGGGGAAACACCCCCCCACGCGACTCTAGCACAAGATAAAGTGGAAGATAATGCATGGATGAATGTAATACTAAACTTCTGCAATTGTTATGGCTACAAAAAAAAACTAATTCGAGTGGTAATGCTGTTAAAAGTGCTAGGATTCACATTCCAGTAAGATGCTGCCACTCATTATTCATGCATATAGCCCTGACCTTTATATAAAATACTTTTTAATTAAAAACTCATTGCTCTTCAGTTCACATGCCAAGACAGTGCTTCATGCAGTTTCATCTAATGTTGAAGTTGCAGAATTTGCAGCATTAAAAGCTTGACAGAAAAAACAATAAGGGATTTGTATTTATTGTACAGACAGAAAAATGTGACAGTGTTTGTCTTTGGTTGTAAAACTAAATCCTCTGTCCACTGATGCAGATGGTCAAGTAAGAGTATAAAGAAAAACAAAAAAAAGGAGGGAGAGCTTAAGGTTGGTTACATAAGCCACACTTCTGACATTGGACTTCAGTCAACAGTGATTCATGGCTGTCACATGCCATCTCATTGATCACGGAAAGCTTGCAAGTAGATTACTGAAGCTCCTCCAGAAATGTACTTTAGAAAACATGAGGGAGGAGAAGAAAAAGTCCCACTATAATTGGGATACCTTTTAAAATACCTTTTAAAACTGTAATAACATATGTAACTGCTTTACCTGTGGAAATCTACACACTTTTTCATTTGCTAAACCACTTTTACTAATTAGGCTCACTACTGGCTCTAAAGCATTAAGCACTAAGCACCTATAAGGCAAAAAAGACAGAAAAACACCGTGGACATGCCTCCAGTACATCACAGTGATGACATATGACAAAATTTGTAAGATTAATTATTAGGATGTGTTTGGACTGTTAATGGAAACTCATACAGACATAAGGAAGAACATGCAAACCACACAGGAAGGTTGTTGTTATCTGGGAATTTAATCCAAAGTGAGTGACCTATCTACTGTGCCAACATGCTGGTTTCTAAACTGCTTCTCCTTTTTAGGTTCATGGTGGGTGCTAAAGCTAAAGCGTATCTCAAGATCGGTGTGTAAAATACAAGAAAATATCCAGGATAGGTTGCCAACACTTAGTGGTTAGCATGTTCTCCTCTCAGCACTAGGGATTCCCGGCACAAATCCCAATCTGGGTGGAGTTTCCATGTTCTCACCGCGTCCGCGTGGCTTCCGGTTTCCGGTTTCCGGTGGTCCGCCAGGTTCTCCGGTTTCCTCCTACAGTCCAAAAACATGGATCAAGTCAATTGATTTCTCCAAATTGCCCCATATAGAGTGTGTGTGTGAGTGAGTGTGTGCTTAGCAATAGATTGGCATCCTGTCCTGGGTGGATCTGCCCGGCACCTGAGACGTTCTCCCTTGGATGGGCATGGGGAAACCCACCGCGACCCTAATAGAGGATAAGCGGGAGATAATGAATGAATGAATTAATGGATAGACATGCAGTATAGACATGCAAACTAACACACACACACACACACACATTTATACCTATCGACTATTCAGTATCTTATGATTTGGACTGTTGGAGAAAACCTGGGGAGAACATGCAAATTTCCAAAGTGATCTAAGCTACAAAGAAACATTTTGATGAGATATATCAAATGCACTCTAGCACTTCGATCTCAGATGCTTTAGAAGTTCTATAGCAGTTATTTATAAAAGGCCCAATACACCATCAGTTACAAATACTGTAAACAATTTAAATCCTACCAGTCTGTATTTGGCAAAAAGGGCAAGCCTTGGGCACCCCCTAGAATAGTGGCTTGTTGACAAGAAAATGTCCCAGCACACAGACTGCCACTGTTGGACCCTTATTTCTGAATGGCTCATACTGCTCTCTGGACCAAAGAGCACCAGGATATGCCGTAACACAATAACAGCATCACTGCTACTTGTCTCACCTGTTCTTATGGAAACTGGTATTAACTTGTCGCCGGAGATGATGGAGCCCTGCAGCAGGTCATCACAACCATATTGTGGGACGTCAGCCCTCAGTGTGACCAAGGACTCTGCCTAATGTCAGAGGAAATCCAATGTCAGACAGGGTAAATTGGCACACGAGGTTCTGACAGCCTATCAGAGCGTGAGATCAGAATGAGTGTGTGTGGAGGGGGGATTTAAATGGCTTTGTGTGCGTGCGATCACACCATTCGAGCAAAGAGACTGATCGAAGATCATTGCAAGGAATTTTTTTATCTTAAACCAACAGGTGAGATACTTCATTTTAACCTCCTCTTAATTTTCATTTTCATTTAAAAACTTGATGTAAAAGCCTTTTCACTGAGATTGGTTTGTCTGTGCTGTAAATATTTTTATATATTTAATATTTTTTATAATATATGCTTTATTTTGAATAACAGTCCAGTTATTGAGATTTCAGGAATGTGTTTGGTTGTCTTGGGAAGGTTTGAATCCCTCCATCCAGCATTTGTCTTCCGCTTTATTCTATATTAGGGTTGCGGGGGGGGGGGGGGTTCCCATGCCCATCCAGGGGAGAACGTCTCGGGCGCTGGGCAGATACACCCAGGACAGGACACCAATCTATCAGTGGACACACACTCACTCACACAGACCGTGTCGCCCAAGGTTTGAATAAACAGATTAAATATTTAAGAAGCCCAGTGATAGGTTGGCACCCTGTCCTGGGTCTATCTGCCCAGCGCCCGAAACATTCTCCCCTGGATGGGCATGGGGAACCCCCCCACGCCCCTAATATAGGATAAAGCGGAAGTTAATTGATGGATAATAATATATAAGAATTGGAATCATCCAGGGCGGCACAGTGGCTTAGTGGTTAGCATGTTCTCCTCTCAGCACTAGGGATTCCTGGTTCGAATCCCCATCTGGGTGGAGTTTCCATGTTCTCCCCTTGTCCGCGTGGGTTTCCTCCCACAGTCCAAAAACATGGATCAAGTCAATTGAGTTCTCCAAATTGCCCCATATAGAGTGTGTATGTGTGCTCGAGTGTGTATCCAGCAATAGTTTGGCACCCTGTCCTGGGTGTATCTGCCCAGCGCCCAAAACGTTCTCCCCTGGATGGGCATGGAGAACCCCCCCCCCCCCATAGTAGATGGATGGATGGAATCATCCATAAGGACTACAACAAATTCAGTTCATTACACCTCTGACATGGTGTTGCTGTGTGATTGTTTTACGAAATAATTGTCAAGAATGCTGCCTAGTTTCCATCATACTGATTAATGAAGTCTGATGTTTTTATAACGCCCTATTTGATACGTACAGTGTCAGACACAGATTCTGACCTCTGCCAACACAGGCCTTGTAGATTGGCTTAGGGCGCCTGTTAATTTGCTTAAACCAAAATAGTAAAGTCAATAAGCTCTAATGCAGCTTAGACGTTTGGACGTCACCGTCTCATTTCCCATACACGTGCCCTCTTTGTCCTCCTGAGTCGTCTTATCATTCACATTACTACAGTACAGACTGACTTTATTTACAGTACCAGCTAAAAGTTTGGACACGCCCCCTTCCTACTCCATTGTCTATTTCCTCCACTTATCATATAGATGGACTTTGTAGTTTTACAATTCCAGACTGTAGTCCATCTGTGTTCTTTGTTGTTGTTAGTCCTCTGTTGGTTCTGCAGTGACACTGATGTGGTGAGGGGGTTAGTTTGGAGTTTCAGTTCTCCACCTCAGTGACACTGCTGGGATAGGAATAATGCACCCACCAAATAACCCCTGCTCTGTGGGGGTACTATTGGGTTCTGACCATTAGAACAGAGTAAAGGGGACGTACACAGTATGTACTGTAGAACACAAGTCCATCTTTACAGGAAGTCCATCATTACAGGAAGTGGAACTGATAAATACTTCTTTTTGCTCAACTTATATTAAATTGTTCCATGTAGTCCATCTTTTTGTTCTACAGTACATACTGGGTATGTCCCCTTTACTCTGTTCTAATAGTCAGGACCCCAAAAGTACCCCCACAGAGCAGGGATTATTGGGTTGGTGCATTATTCCTATCCCAGCAGTGTCACTGAGGTAGAGAAATGAAACTCCAGCAGCACTGCTGCACTAAAACACCCTCACATTCAAGGATTCAGTGATTCAAGGAGACTTGCCATTTATGTAGCGTGGTGCATGAATGTAAACGAAATTCCATTTCATGGACCCAGTTTTAATTTAAATATTACATTAGAATTACAATATAGCAGCACATCAGTGTCACTGGGGTGGCCAGTGGCTTAGTAGTTAGCATGTTCTCCTTTCAGCACTAGGGATTCCTGGTTCGCATCACCATCTGGGTGGAGTTTCCATGTTCTCCCCGTGTCCGCGTGGGTTTCCTCCGGGTTCTCCGGTTTCCTCCCACAGTCCAAAAACATGGATCAAGTCAACTGAATTCTCCAAATTGCCCCATATAGAGTGTGTTTGTGTGAGTAAGCGTGTGCCCAGCGATAGATTGGCGTCCTGTCCTGGGTGTATCTGCTCCTCTGGATGGGCATGGGGAACATCCCTGCGACCCTAATGGAGGATTAAGCGGAAGATGATTGATAGATGGATGGATCAGTGTCACTGCAGAACTGTCAATAAACAATCCACCACCCAAACTATACCTGTTCTGTGATGGTCCTGTCCAATAGAGAACAGAGAACCAACAGGGGACTAACAACAACACAGAACACAGATGGACTACAGTCTGGAATTTGAAAAACTACAAATTCCATCTATATGGCAAGCGAAGGAAATGGAGAATAAAGCAAGAAATGTGTAAATATGTATTTAAATAGGCGGCACGGTGGCTTAGTGGTTAGCACGTTCGCCTCAGCACTAGGGATTCCTGGTTCGAATCCCCACCTGGGTGGAATTTCCATGTTCTCCTCGTGTCAGCGTGGGTTTCCTCCGGGTTCTCCGGTTTCCTCCCACAGTCCAAAAACATGGATCAAGTTAATTGAGTTCTCCAAATTGCCCCATATAGAGTGTGTATGCGTGCCTGTCTGTGTGAGTGAGTGTGTGCCCAGCGATAGATTGGCGCCCTGTCCTGGGTGTATCTGCCCGAAATGTTCTCCCCTGGATAGGCATGGGGAACCCCACCGCGACCCTAATATAGGATAAAGTGGAAGATAATGAATGAATGAATGTATTTAAATATATATACAATTAAATCTCCAGCATCTACTGGGAGAAATATGAGAAACAAACTGAACGGATCGCTGGCCACTCACTGAACACACACATATTTACACTTAAGGATAGCTTAGTGTCTTTGAATCACCTGACAGTGTTATTTTTGTTATCTCCTGCCCGGTAGGTTTATCAGACACAGGTGTCATAAGCCCTGCTTAAGTCGTGCCAACCCTCGTATGACCTCTGACACAGATCTCCTTCCTGTAGTCTAGACAATTTATTCCTAATTCTTTGCTTACATGTCCCGTCCTGTCCTGTCTTCACAGCATCCTCTCATCATGCTTTCTCGGAGTGCGCTGGCCTGGTCCCTGAGCTGCCTGCTTCTGCTGGCTCTGTTCTCTGACGTGGAGTCCCGCCGTGGTGCAGGTGGGCGCTGGGGGGTTGGGGGTACAGGTAAAGCCACAGGAGGATTGGGAGGTGCAGGGCCTAATCGAGGTGTAAACCACAACCACAATCACAATCACAATCACAACCACAACCACAGAGTGCCTCATGTCCATCATACCAGTTCCTCATCTGGGTCCAGCGCTGGAAAGCTGGCCGGGGCAGCTGCGGCTGGTGCTCTGGGGGGCATGGTGCTCGGGCATGGGTTGAGTTCACTGGCCAGGCCTGGATACGGCCACGGAGGACATGGAGGGTATGGTGGACATGAAGCTTATGGGCATGGGCATGGACATGGGCATGGGTTTGGAGGAGGGCATGGCCACCCTAGACACGTCGGAGAACATGGACACGCACATCCTCATCATGAAGAGCATTTGGATGGAGTCTTCAGGAATGAGACAGATATGGAGTACTATGTTGGCGCCACTGCAAGAGCGCACTCTTCAGGCCTCCTGGTGCTGTTTGGAGCAGCTGTGTCATTCTCTGTATTGGGGTACTGGGTCTCATAAAGCTGATGGACGCTGAATCTCAAAATAGAAACATTTCTCCCATATTTACTGATTTATAAATGATGCAACAGCTGAGGTGTCATCAAAAGAAACAATCTGGTTAAAAGTATTTTCTAGATGGTAAAATCTTTCACATCTTTGTCATTTGTATGAATATTGGTCTCAGTTTGTACTGTTCAGTATCTCATTCCATTATCTAACCGCTTAATCCAATACTACGGTTGCGGGGGAGTTTCACAAGCCCATACGGGGATAATGTTTCAGGAGCTGGGCACTCACACACACTATATAGGGGACATTCACAACAGCCAACTTACCTTGAATCCATGGTTTTGGACTGTGGGACGAAACCGGAGAACCCGGAGAAACCCCACGCAGGCACGGGGAGGACATGGAAACTCCACCCAGAACGGGATTCAAACCTGGATTCCCAGAGCTGAAAAGCGGATGCCAGCCTACTGTTCAGTATTAAAGCTTGTACTCTCATGATCGGAACTCCATTATTATTTGTTAGTAAGGAAGCATGTAAATATGTTAACTGTATAGAAAGACTTTGTATTTTCACAAGTTTCTTCGATTTGTTTTTTAAAGGTATATCATTTGTATAGATGTGACTTGTTTAACATTTTGCCGAATGTTTTGAAGATTTTTACACTACATGTCTAATTCATGACTATATTATACGGAGAAAAGATTGTAAACAGCCCTCCTTCGTGTTTTGGATGTCAAACGATACTTTAGAAACCTATGTTGCTGGATTTTCATGTGTACAACTCGCATACAAAGCCACAGTAAATGGACAACAGTTCCAGAAATACAATGCAAAAAATAAAAATAATGAAATGCATTCTCAGATTAATCGAGGCCATAGCGGCTGCGAAGTGGAAAAACCCCACGTCTTTGCAACATGGGAACCCCATCGTCTTCTGTAGATTTTTAACAACTGTGATGTAAGGATGATGAGTAATCAGAACAAATTCTAATGTTATTAAGTACTCGGTTGTCTTTTATGGCGTATTGAGTGGCTCTGGTTTCTACAGTGCATCCAGTAATGGAGTAAGCAGCCTGCACAAATCACATTAGAAGCTTAAGAGAAGACAGGATGTGTTGGTGTGAGTCAGAATGACAAATCTTGTTAAAAATCTAGGTAACATGTTATTTGGATGAGAAACACAATAAAAAAAAATCTTTTGTATTTAAAGTACGTTTTGAAAGTAAACAGCATGTATGTTAGATGGGGTTAAATGCATTTTCTTAATAAAGTTAATAAAATAAAACATCAAGCTGCTCAGATTAAAAACTTTGACTGTTACCTGGGATCGATCCCACGACCTGACTCATCCTTTTTCCATTTCGTGGCAGGATCACATGTACACAATACAACATATATTGATCAGGTGTATGAATATTATGATCTCCTCCAAAATATTGTATTGGTCCTCATTTTGCTTTGAGGAATGGACTTCATTAGACCCCTGAAGGTGTGCTATGGATCCTTCAAGGGCTCCTGTAAGTTGTGAGGTGGAGCTTTAATGGATAGCCCTGCACATCCCACAGATGCTCCATTGGATTGAGATCTGGAGAATATGTGGGGTAAAAATCAACATCTCAACCTCATTGTGCTCCTCAAACCACTGAACTATGAAGCATCCTAAAGAGTTTACAGCCATTAGGGATCCTGCTTTCATTAGGGTGACCATAGTCTACAATAATGTTGAAGTAGGTGGCATCAGAGTAACATTCACATTGATGCAGGAGTTTGAAGTTAGGATGATAGATGAACATAACCTACCAATGTGAACTGGCCGCTCATATATAGTTACCCTATATAGTGTATGTGTGCCCAGCAATAAATTGGTGCCCTGTCCTGGGTGTATCTGCCCAGCGCTAAAACATTCTCCCCAGGATGGAAATGGGGAACCCAACCCTCCGTGACCCTAGTAGAGGATTAAGCGGAAGTGTGTGTTTGGCACCCTGTCCTGGCAATCCGCCCAGCGCCCAAAAAAAACACCCCTGACCCTTGTAGCATTAAGCAGAAGATAAAGAAATTTAAAAAATGAGACTAGTATCCAAACTTTATGATACCACACTCCGGGAAAAACTTTGAGGGAGACAGCACGGTGGCTTAGTGGTTAGCTTGTTCTCCTCTCAGCACTAGGGATTCCCAGTTCGAATCCCCATATGGGTGGAGTTTCCATGTTCTCCCCGTGTCCATGTGGGTTTCCTACGGGTTCTCCGGTTTCCTCCCACAGTCCAAAAACATGGAACAAGCCAAATTAGTTCTCCAAATTGCCCCATATAGAGTGTGTTTGTGTGAGTGAGTGTGTATCCAGTGACAGATTGGCATCCTGTCATGGGTGTATCTGCCCAGCGCCCGAAACCTTCTCCCCTGGATGGGCATGGGGAACCCTAATAGAGGATGAAGCGGAAGATAATGGATGGATGGATGGATGGACTTCGAGGGTTCAGGACTTCGCAGAAGGACTCGCACTAACAACTTTTGATGAACCCCCAACCTTTAAAGTAAAAGCCCAACAGCATAACCACCAAGCTCTCACACCCACATCTCATACATCTGCCCTTTGAGAACCATGTTGTGCTTATCAATACATTCTACACCACACAGGGGCAGTATAATAAAAGGAGAAGCACAGATTCAGGAGTCAGTCGGATTATGAACTTGCTTTATATATATATATTTATATACATGGACATTGGAAAGCAGCAGAGTTCATCAGTAGTACGGGGCTCATACGAACAGTGTGTATAGAAGCAGATAGTTTTCATTTGCATCACTCCTGCGGTGCTCATGAATAAATAGAACCATGGCTGAGTATAAATCCGACACAAGACGATTTGGCGCTGTGTTCTAGTTTTACATGGAAGACAAATTACTTTGACGTTGTGACTTGTGAAAGAAAACATTTGGCTAGCGTCCGAATGTGTACGACCGACCTCTGCACAAGGTGCCATTTTAAGGAAGTCCTTTGTTCTTGCATAAAAGGCAGGAAGCTGTTGAGAAGCCGATGTTTTCCTGCGATTATTTACTAGCAGCATGAATCTGTACTCTTCTCATGCCAGAAGTCCCGACTGAATACGTTCTAGGTTGTTCTAGTTCTCTCAGGTTATTTACTAGTCATACTGTACAGATATGTTTGTTATACTGACATGTCTGTGTGTGCGTGTCTGACCTCAAAGGTTTAGTCCATTTATACTGCAGTGGTGTTTAATGATTCCGTTTTCAAGGTCATCTCTTTCTGGGACAATATTAATGGATGAACTCGCAATATATTTCAATGCGGATTTCCCCGTACTGAAAAAAGACAAACTGGTAATATAAAACTAACTTATAATAGTCCAAGTATCTGGATGACTAAAATGTCTCTAACCAAATTATTATTAGTCTTAATTTACATTATTTAAATTATGAGAAGCCCATAAGGCATGGAGAAAAATGTCAACCCTGAGAAATCTGGCGTCTGTGTGTTACAGCTTAAATTAAATTCCATGTACTGTATGATGTTTTGAAGTGCCATGTATTCTAGAGCACACGCTGTCAAGAGAACCGAATTTGGCACCTGCACTCAAGACTTGCTATTGTAACACAATGAATACTAAGTTTATGTCTTAAATATCTTAAAAATAAAAAAACCACTATCAAGACACTATCAGAATGATTATGATGCGGAGCTGTGATCAAGTGTCAATTTATGAACGAGAGGCGGAGCCAGGGAAGCCGGAGAGGTAATTGATTTCACCATTTCGTGGGCATTAAAGGGAGGTAGGACTCACAGAATGTGGAGTCCTGGCTGCAGAACGTGAGTTCCCCCTGCCAGCCAGATCATGTTGAAGTTTACTATAAATTAAATTGGGGTTTGGTCAGACGGATTCTCTGGTGAGGACGCACGGCTGTGACGTGCTGGTCAGTCCGGGTTCCTCTAATGATGAAACACTGAGAGGGTGGGCCACAAGCACATTGGCTGACATGAATAATGATCAGGTTTGATTATTCTACATGGTTGCTGGTTTTCTTCTTAACTACTGACTTATCATGTTCTCTCATTTATAAGTTGCTTTAGATAAATGTAAAATTTGGGATATGGAGACTCCACTCAGAAACGACCGATGTTTGTCCTCATCAGGACCTTGGTTCTGCGAGATGGAAGTGAGTGTCTCCCAAAGCCATTTTGTAACATTTTAAAAATGTACTTATGTTATTTATAGTGCACATGCACAAACAGACCTCTACAACTGATTCAACACTCTGCAGCCTGACTAGTGTTCAACCAGCCCAGGTGAACTCAAGTCCCCTCCATTGGTTCCCTGTAGCTGCTGCATTCAGTACAAGACACTGACTCTGATCTACAGGACAATCTCTGGATCCGTCCCCTCGTACCTTCACTCTATATTTCCAAAATACACTCCAGTGATGAATGTCACCTGGTGCTTCAACCTCACCGTGGTGCTAATTCTCTATTACTGATCAATGGTGGAACCAATCTTCCCAACTCTGAAAGGCTGAGTCACTTAACACCTTCAAGAAAACAACTCAAAACACATCTCATCCACAAACCCTTGATATAAAACAAAATAAAAAGCCAGATTGGACAATGATCAGGTTTAATACTTCTACAGCACAGCTTGTTTTTCATTAACTACTGACTTTAGTTGTTCTCTTATTTGTAAAACACTTTGGATAAAAGCATCTGCCAAACACACGGTGGCTTAGTGGTTAATCACCTCACGCTGCTAGGGATCTAGGTTTGAATCCCAATCTGGGTAAAGTTTTCATGTTCTCCCAGTGTCCGTGTAGCTAAATTGGTTGCTCTAAATTGCCCCCATATAGTCTGTGTGAGGGAGTGTGTGCCCCCTGTCCTGGGTGTATCTGTCCAGCGCTCAAAACGTTCTCCTCTGGATGGGGATGGGGAACACCCCCGCGACCCTAGTAGAGGATTAAGCGGAAGATAATGTCTGAATGAATGACATTCAACCCCCCCACACCTATGCAAACATTCCTGCACTAATCATGTGAATGCAATAAAATTAGGGAAATAAGTTTGAATCAAATTACATTGAATACAGACCGGCGGCACGGTGGCTTAGTGGTTAGCACATTTGCCTCTCAGCGCTAGGGGTTCCCGGTTCGAATCCCAATCTGGGTGAAGTTTCCATGTTCACCCCGTGTCTGCGTGGGTTTCCTCCGGGTTTTCCGGTTTCCTCCCACAGTCCAAAAACATGGATCAAGTCAATTCATTCATTCATTATCTTCCGCTTTATCCTGTATTAGGGTCGGGGGGGGGGGGGGGGGGTTTCCCATGCCCATCCAGGGGAAAACGTTTCAGGCGCTGGGCAGATACACCCAGGACAGGATGCCAATCTATCGCTGGGCACACACTTACTCACACAAACACACTCTAAATGGGGCAATTTGGAGAACTCAATTGACTTTATTCAAGTTTTTGGACTGTGAAAGAAAACCGGAGAACCTGGAGGAAACCCACGCAGACTCGGGGAGAACATGGAAACTCCACCCAGATGGGGATTTGAACCGTAAATCCCCAGCGCTGAGAGGAGAACATGCTAACCACTAAGCCACCGTGCCGGCCGGATCAGGTCAATTGAATTCTTCAAATTGCCCCATATAGAGTGTGTCTGTGTGACTGAGTGTGTGCCCAGTGATGGATTGGCGCCCTGTTCTGGGTGTATCTGCCCAGCGCCCGAAACTCTCCACTGGGTGGGCATGGGGAACCCTCCCACGACCCTAATAGAGGATAAAGCGGGAGATAATGAATGGATGGATGAATACAGACCTCCCTTTGCGCTTGAAGGCAAAATAAAAATGGGGCTGATGCAGAATATTACTGGGTGTAGTTTCAAGTTGACGGTGAATTAAAGGATTTGGTTTCATCTATAAATGTTAACTGACAGGACAGACTTCTATTATAACTGCATTTGGAGTTTACAGTTTGATCTCAATCTCAGTGCTGGGAAACCCAAGGAACGTCTCGCATTGTGCAGGGTGGGGTTCACTCCTCAGACAGTACAGAGGTGGAAGAGTGCTGAAGACCTTCTGAAATCAGTGTGTAAAATAGCTCGGTGCTGCGGGTTTGTGGGTAAGAGGATTAAACAGTTCTGTCAGAAGGCTTTCGCACCACCTTCTCCTCGTTCACCTGATCCACAGCGAGCGTCTCCACCTCTGACGGTGGGTGATGGATCCTGTGTGCCACCCCGACATGTGCAGAGCCCCTTTGATGTCTACGGCTCGAGAGCACATGGAGAGGGCTCGTCGACGGAGACGCTATCGGAGGTATTACAGGGAGCCGTTCCCGTACCAGTGGCTGCGTGTCGCCGCTGAGGGAGGCGCCGGGCGTCTCTCTGGTCTGCAGGAACGGTGCCGGGTCGGGCATGGCGCCCGTGTTGTCTCTCAGCACCAGCCTGCGCCCGTCGGTCACTCCGGTTCTGTACAGCTCGGTGTACTCGCAGTGCAAGGGCTGGGACAGGCTCTTGCGCATGCGTCTGCGCGGGGTGTCGGGCTGCTTCGCGGCTCCGGCAGTGGGTGAGGACGGGCGAGGTTCGGCGGGCGGGGCCGGTTTGAAGGCAGCGCCGCCCTCCAGCAGGCGCTTCTTGGTGGCATGCAGCTGTGCGGTGAGGAAGGCGATGGTGCCGGCTCGCTGTTCCAGTTCTCCGGAGAGTACGGCCAAACGATGGCTCTTCAGCTTCAACTCGTCCAAGTATTTCTTTTCCCGCTCGCGGATCGTGTTCTCCAGCACCGAGATCATGGCGTTCTTCTGTTCGAGCTCTCGCAGCAGCTCGCTGTTCTCTTGCTCCTTGGCCTTCAACTGCTCTTCCAACTCCTCGCAGCGACGTTGCAGTTCTCTGCAACGTGCCTCACCGCCATCTGTCTCAAACGTGCGTGCACACGTACACGTACACACACACACACACACACACACACACATAAATTTACATTTATCCTCATTAAGAAACAATGAGATCACCAATAAATAATTAAAATACAAACATTTTTATTTTATTTTTTTACCAACACGTGCTTGTGGCTTAGTGGTTAGCACGTTTTCTCTCAGCGCTAGAGATTCCCAGTTTGAATTGCCAATATAAAGTGTGTCTGTGTGTGAGTGAGTGTGTGTTCAGTGATAGATTGGTGTCCTGTCCTGGGTGTATCTGCCCAGCACCCGAGACGTTCTCCCCTGGATGGGCATGAGGAACCCCGCGACCCTAATAGAGGATAAAGCAGAAGATAATGGATGGATGGAAAAATTTTACATGTCTGGCAGATAGTAGAATAATATAATATAATATAATAAAAATAAATGTCTAATATAAAACAAATGAGCTAAATCTATTCCATTAAATATCCAATACTCTGCTGATATGGCAATAAACTCCAAGCAAACCCTGTATGCTCCACCCTTATGAAGTCTGAAAAAAAATTTGAAAAAAGATGGCTATGACTGTAACGGGATTCCATCCATCTATTATCTTCCGCTTTATCCTATATTAGGGTTGCGTGGGGGGGGGGGAGAAGGTTTTGGGCGCTGGGCAGATACACCCAGGACAGGACACCAATCTATCTCTGGACACACACTCACTCACACAGACACACTCTATATGGGGCAATTTGCAGAACTCAATTGACTTCATCCATGTTTTTGGACTGTGGGAGGAAACCGGAGAACCCGGAGGAAACCCACGCAGACACAGGGAGAACATGGAAACTTCACCCAGATTGGGATTCGAACCAGGAATCCCTAGTGCTGAGAGGAGAACATGTTAACCATACCACTAAGCGACCGTGCTGCCCATTTTCAAATTTTTAAATAACAGATATTACATACTGTACACATGCCACTTTACTTTCACTTTATTACGTATTTTTAGTATTTTTAGTAAGCTTAAGCAGAAGATAATGAATGAATAAATTAATACATTTTTGCATCAGGGCCAGCAAATTGCACTATTGCCCAAATAGATCCCTATATAGTTAAATTGTTAAATTGTTGATGTCATCACATGTTGGGCATTAGAGCTTCACTGCACCATCTTAATTTTCAGCATGCTGTTCCTACTTTGAAACTCTAGAGGGCATCAATGACATCAGCAGCGTTCTGCTCTTAACAGTCCACAACTTTACGGCCACAATACACAAATACAAACAGCAGAGTTTGACCTTCCCAGTTAATATGAGGAGCAACATGAAAACACACATCATCCGCACATCATCATAAGCTGGTTTATCCATCCGACTTGCTCCCGTCTCCATCTCACACGACGATGAGAAACAGGGTGTGGCTTTACTCGCGCAGAATTAACGTGAGGAAGAGGAAGAGAGAGACCGGCTGTCTCCGGTTACACTCCAGATCAATATGAGCAGAGACAAGCTCTCACTCCTTCAATGCCCTTCAGTAATGCATCCCTCTCTCTCTCTCCCTCTCTCTCTCAATTCAATTTAATTTAAAAGCTTTATTTGCATGACAAATGTTACATTTGTATTGCACAAAGCCACCCCACAAAATAAAACAAAAACAAGGATAAAATACCAAAAAAAAAATTACATAATAACAAACACAAAGAAATAGTGTAATATACATACTGTATATATTTAAACAAAAGTAAAAGTGTGTGTGTGTGTTGGCTGATTTGGTCACTCTCTGTCCCTCTCCTGGTGATAGGGTGACCAGATTCCAATTCACCAGATATTAGACAAAGACTATGTTTGTGTGGGACAATGTGGGACACCAATACATAGTCTAATATAACATAAAAAAAGGAAACATCTCTATTCTGACCCTTTAGCACATAACAAACACAGACACACACACACACACACACATTATATATATATATATACACACACACATTTTTTGAGCAACATGTCATATAATCAGATTCAAGTGCTGCATGCCGCTGCTGTTCTGACCTCATTTGCATAATTTGTGTTGGTTGGTGCGCCCTTAACCTGCGTCCGTGTTCCTGATTGGTTGACATTCAAATGGCCCGCCTCTCCCCCAATAACAGACAACACCGCCATCCAATGGCAGATTATAAAACACGCTTAAAAACTGCAGTCTGACTTTCAATAACAATGCGGGACAACATCTCAATTTGCGGGACGCGTGAAAAGTAACAAAATTGCATGACTTTTTTTTTCTTACTCACATGCTTCTGTTTTCTCTCATTCTTTTTCACCATTTCTCATTCTTTTGTTCTTTCTCACGATCGCTCGCTCTCGCTCACTATGCCCTTACTGTTTTCTGCACACTGTTTCTCTCTTTCACTTGGTCTCTTATTCTCTCCCTTAGTCTCACCATATTCTGTTTTTTTATTTTTATAAATAAAAAATAGCACTTTTTTAATAGCACATCATCACAAAGCAGCTTGTACAGAATTAAAAGCCTTTAAACCCCCAAAGAGCAAGCTGAAGAGACAGTGGCAAGAAAAGACTCCCTGTTATGTTGTTATTTTAAGGAAGAAACCTTGTGAGGACCAAGACTCAGTGGGGGACTCATCCTCCTTGAGCAGCCGGGCAGCTCTCTCATGTATAGACTTTCTATCGCACCAAGTCCCTGTCTGTCTCTCTCACGATCCGACCCCCGGTTCATCATCACTGTTTTCTGTACTTTCTCCATCTCACCGCCGCTCTCTCTCTCTCTCTCTCTCTCTCTCTCTCTCTCTGTACCTCATCCTCTCTGGCTGTCTCCAACACCCCATCTCACTTACAGTGTCTCACTCTGTCAGTCTCACACTGTAACTCATTCTGTCTCACATTAATTAAGACACACAGCAGAGGAAACACGGACTCCTGTGGGTGATTTACAGTTCTAGAAAAGTAAACAGGTTGATTAGGTGATGTTTTTTAACGTAACAAATCTATTACTGTAACTACAGTCCTTACAGTAATATGACTAATGAGACTGTTTGGCCAAAACCACACTACAAAAGAGCTTCTCCACTTTCTCAGCTGCATCAGTAGTCAATAGCTGACATCTCAGGCTGAGCACAAGCATTAATCATTACTGCTACCAAAGTAGAATCTTGTAGACTGCACCTCCAGGAGCCAGGAGGAAAAATATAGCAACATATTTCTTCTTTCAGCTTCAGCTCAAATCATTCCTCTCAGACCTTAACGAATAGTCAGGGTGGCTATAATCAGGAAACAATTAAGGCACAGCTTCCAGTACAAACACGATGCATAACTCAGACTTTTATTACATTATGATCCTACAGTGCTTAAAAAGTAATACCAAAGAAGCAAAGAGGTTTCTGATTGCAGTATATTTTTGGGGGTTACGGTTACATACTGCTTATTTAATCACCACTGCACCTCATCATGAAGAATATCCGCTTACACACCCAGCGAAAAGGCTGGAAGGATGATTTAAGTATTTAAATAAGGCTCTCATTCTGACATTCCGATAAACCAAGAGATGCACGTCCTTTAAACACGTAGTTTGACTATTTAGCTTATAAATAAGGGCAAAGTCTGTTTGTGTGTGTGTATTAATATATTCATTCATTCATTATCTTTCGCTTTATCCTATATTGGGGTCGCGGGGGGTTTCCCCATGCCCATCCAGGGGAGAACATTTCGGGGGCTTGGCAGATAGACCCAGGAGAGGATGCCAATCTATCTAAAACATGGATCAAGGTCAATAGAATTCTCCAAAATGCCCCATATAGAGTGTGTCTGAGTGAGTGTGTGCCAGTGATGAATTGGCGTCCTGCCTTGGGGTGTTTCTGCCCAGCGCCCGAAACGTTCTCCTCTGGATGGGTATGGGGAACCCCCCCCATTCCTTCCATTGGGATGGATGGAACTTCTGAATAGCCAAACAGGAATTGGAAAGCTACAAACAAAATTGGTGCTTGCAATAGGTTTAATGACCTGTCCAGGGTGATTCCCCAATTTTTACTACATGTGTGTTGGGATAGGATCCAGCTTCTCCCTGACTCTGAACAGAACAAGCAAATTAGTCAATAAATGAAGTAAACAGAAATCTAATTGTTACTGGAAACATGTACTGTCTCTTAGAACAGAATGGCTGCATATGATACATTAGCCTGTGGGCATTATTACTGCTTCAGCATCAGCCTAATTTTATTCTTGTAGTATAAGCTGTTCCATAACTGTAATGACATCCACTCTCTCACAGTCTCGCTCTCATCCTCATATATCCATCGTTCTGACCTTCAATGTCATATTTTCCAGACAACCCGACTGCCATGTAAGAGGCATCTTCTAAATTACATCTTAATCCAAAAGTGATTATGAAATTGGAAATAGAGATATCAACAAAAATTTCCCTTTAGGATCAAGAACAAAAGGAAGACAGAAAGAAATACAGAAAGTAAGTCTGTCTGTCTGTCTAAAACATGTTTTTATTATATAAACGCCAAACAATTTAGGTTTTAAATATTAAACCAATCCATCCATCACTCCATTATCTTCCATGCCCATCCAGGGGAGAAAGTTTCGGGCGCTGGGCAAATACACCCAGGACAGGGCGCCAATCTATCACTGGGCACACACTCACTCACACAAATACACTCCATATGGGGCAATTTGGAGAATTTAATTGACCTTGAGCCATGTTTTTAGACTGTGGGAGGAAACCGGATAACCCGGAGGAAACCCACACGGACACAGGGAGAACATGGAAACTCCACCCAGATTGGGATTCAAACCGGCAATCCCTAGAGCTGAGAGGAGAACATGCTAAACACTAGGCCACCGTGCCACCCCTAAATATTAAATCATTCATTCATTATCTTCCGCTTTAACCTATATTAGGGTTGCAGGGGGTTCCTCATGCCCATCCAGGGGAGAACATTTCAGGCGCTGGGCGGATACACCCAGGACAGGGCGCCAATCTATCGCTGGGCACACACTCACTCAGACAGGCACACTCTGTATGGGGCAACTTTGAAAATTCCATTGTTTTTTTGGACTGTGGGAGGAAACCGGAGAACGCGGAGGAAACCCACGGGGACGTGGGGAGAACATGGAAACTCCACCCAGATGGGGATTCGAACTGGGAATCCCTAGCGCTGAGAGGAGAACATGCCAACCACTAAGCCACTGTTCCGCCCCTACATATTAAATCAATAAAGTAAAAATATGTATGATACCATTGTTCTCCAGAATGAGGTCACTGCATTAGAAAAGTCATTTAAAATTGCATTAAGCAGATAATTTAATACCTCGGGACATCTGCACGTGAGGGTCTAAAGCTATATAGGTGGATCGAAGGTTGCCAAATAGCAGCACAGGGTCATAATAATGGGCAGCATGTTTATAATGGGACTGTGGATTCACGATGACTTCACTATGCTCCTCTCCTCTACTGCAGCAGCACTAAAGCCTAATTTACAACCCACTGCAGATTAAACAGAGTAAAAGAGTTACTACAGGAGGCATTATATACCTCAAGGGAAATAATATATTCTAGGAACCTTCAAGGTGGACTGAAATTCTGCAGTGCTACAGCCTAACAGGTCTGAAAAGTCTGAAACAAAAAAATAAAACACCTCACAGCCAGAGATTCACTAAAAATGACTCTTCCACATTATAACAGTCAACAGCAGTGTTCTATCAGTGGCTCAAATAAATCTAATTAATTACATGATGGGGGCGGCACGGTGGCTTAGTGGTTAGCATGTTCTCCTCTCAGCGATAGGGATTCCCGGTTCGAATCCCCATCTGGGTGGAGTTTCCATGTTCTCCCCGTGTCTGCGTGGGTTTCCTCCGGGTTCTCCGGTTTCCTCCCACAGTCCAAAAACATGGATTAAGTCAATTGAGTTCTCCAAATTGCCCCATGTAGAGTGTGTTTGTGTGCGTGTCTGTGTGAGTGAGTGTGTGCCCAGCGATAGATTGGTGCCCTGTCCTGGCTGTATCTGCCCAGCGCCCGAAACGTTCTTCCCTGGATGGGCATGGGGAACCCCCCCGCGACCCTAATATAGGATGAAGCGGAAGATGAATGAATGAATGTATAAAGGATGGGGACGGCACGGTGGCTTAGTGGTTAGCATGTTCTCCTCTCAGTGCTAGGGATTCCCGGTTCGAATCCCCATCTGGGTGAAGTTTCCATGTTCTCCCCGTGTCTGCATGGGTTTCCTCCGGGTTCTCCGGTTTCCTCCCACAGTCCAAAAACATGGATCAATTCAATTGAGTTCTCCAAATTGCCCCATATAGAGTGTGTACAGTATGTGTTTGTGTCTGTGTGAGTGAGTGTGTGCCCAGCGATAGATTGGCGCCCTGTACTGGGTGTATCTGCCCAGCTCTCGAAACGTTCTCCCCTGGATGGGCATGGGGAACCCCACCGACCCTAATAGGATAAAGCGGAAGATAATGGATGGATGGAATTATATGATGGGCTAAAAGGTCTGATACAGTGCGTCTGAGAACATGTGTATACCATGCAGTTGTATACTAAATGTACACATTATTAAATACATGTGTAACTGTGGTTAACAGAAGAAGACATTTGTTTTCATTTAATCTTCTAATTTAATCAGCACGGCAACAATAAGCAGTTAGTTGGCAGGTCATGTAGTGGAAATCACGCAGAGAAATAAATGTGTTATTAATTGCAATTCATTTAATTCCTGTTCGTTACTATGCAGGGAACTATTTTGGAGAGCTGGCAAACTCGCACCACACAGCTTGATTTGAGGGGGAGTGGGTGTATCTTGCTGTCGTGCCAACAGGAAACCTCCAAAAGGCATGTACTAACCATCCATCCATCCATTATCTTCTACTTAATCCTATAGTAGGGTCACAGGTAGGTTCCCCATGCCCATTGAGGACAAACGGTTTGGGCGCTAGGCAGATTCCAGCACCCAGGACAGGACGCCAAGCCATCGCTGAGCACTCACTCCCACACACACTCTATATAGGGGCAATTTAGAGTAGCTAGTTTAAGTTGAATCCATGTTTTTATACTGTAAGAGGAAACCGGAGATCTCAGAAGGTACCCGGAGAACATGGAAACTCCAATGAACAAATGTGCACGTCACCTAATGTTCCCTTTTAGAACCAGGTGATACTCTGACTTCAACTCAATTTGTTGAGAGGACTTAATGCGCTGCTCCATGCTGTTCTCCATTTGAGTGTGAATGGAGAACCCACAGTATAGTGTACACTATGGATCTGCATTCTCTGTACAAATGCAGTCAGATTTAATCGCGTTCAGGTTCTATTCAGTGTTCAGCGGCGTTTTATGAGCCGGCCATGCCCATTGGTAGAGATATTTTCATAAGCAGCGTTGCTATTTAAACGATGCAGGTTTAAGACTTGATAATAGAAGGTTGACAAGGTGTAAAACAATCTACCACCATAAAGACTGAAGCTTATAATAGTATTAAATGCGTGCAGGACATAAATAAGGACAGTCTCACCACTTGCATCGCAGCTTCGGACCGTCAGCTCATAGTTCAGGTCTGTGAAAATAAAAAGAGGAAATCGGTATGAAATGTGATCTCCAACAAATCAAGTCAGAGATCAAGATGAGATAGTAAATAAATTCATTCATTCATTATCTTCCGCTTTATCCTCTATTAGGGTCGCAGTGGGGTTCCGCGCTGGGCAGATAGACCCAGGACAGGGCGCCAATCCATCGCTGGGCATAAACTCTCTCACACAGACACACTCACTCTAAATGGGGCAATTTTGAGAATTCAATTGACTCGATCCATGTTTTTGGACTGTGGGAGGAAACCGGAGAACCCGGAGGAAACCCATGCAGACACGGGGAGAACATGGAAACTCCACCCAGATGTGGATTCGAACCGGGAATCCCTAGTGCTGAGAGGCGAACGTGCTAACCACTAAGCCACCGTGCTGCCTAGTAAATAAATAATTCAGTAAAAACACATAAAAAACTAAAGCACCATGTTGTCTTTAGTATTTAATTAGCGCTATACACCAGATGCGCTTAATTTTATGGAAATTTACGATGTAGCAATTGTTTTGAAGAAGTCAATTTTCGGTCGGGCGGCACGGTGGCTTAGTGGTCAGCACGTTCGCCTCTCAGCGCTGGGGATTCCCGGGATTCGGGTCCCAGTCTGGATGGAGTTTCCATGCTCTCCCCGTGTCCGCATGGGTTTCCTCCGGGTTCTCCGGCTTCCATCCACAGTCCAAAAACATGGATTAAGTCAAATGGGTTGGCGCCCTGTCCTGGGTGTATCTGCCCAGCGCCCAAAACATTTTCCTCTGGATGACCCTAGTAGAGGATAATGCGGAAGATAATGGATGGATGGATGGATGGATGGTCCTCGTTCACACAGTTTGGTCCGTAAAGACGTATCGTTGGGTTTGGGGTGAACTTGGTGGTCTGTTCAGAGCCCTGTTCTCCATCCCACCTCATAATGAAGTAGAAATTAATTATTATCTTGTCCAACATGAGTGCCTGATATTTTGAATGATTGACAACTGAATCAGCTCAAGTTCACAGAAATAAAACTTTTTTTTTAACAAAGAGAAGACAGTAATTAAGATGAGAAGATGTTCCGTATTAAAAACTTATATAGATGTAACAAACGGCAAATATATATATATATATTGGCAGTTTTTCTTGTACAAAATCAAAAGCACACACCTATTTGCCCTAAGATATCACCTTTACAACATTGCTGTGTGTTAGTGCTCTGTGTGTGTGTGTGTGTGTGTGTGTGTGTGTGTGTGTGTGTGTGTGTGTGTGTGTGTGTGTACCAGTGCAGTGCTGCTGTAGGCGGCGTATTTCCGCATGAAGGCCCTTCAGCGTGTTGGCGTGGTCTTGCTGCAGGAACAGCAGGTTCTTCTCTGCACTATGAAGCTGATTTTCCAAGGTCGTGTTCTCAGACGCCATGATGACCCACTCGCACGCACATACGCGCACACACACAAACACACACGCTCACGGAAGCCCACCAGAGCTGCAAACACAGGAACAGCTGATAAGAAGGACATCTTAACCTTAACTCAACATCAACAATATGGCAACAACAAAACTGAGACTTATAAAGGAGCTCATGCAGGGTTATTGGTGAGGATCTGGAAGAACTTAACAATAAGGAACAATATGGGTGCACATCATCACACCTGTGCGTTTACATCAATAACAATCCGTACAAACTGCAGTATGTTTATAAATATAAATATAGCAGCATGCTGCTATATTTATATCTAACGAATACTACTTTATATATATATATATATATATATATATATATATATATATATATATATATATATATATATATATATATATATACCTAAATTAATTTTATATACTGTATGTACATATATTTACATATTATATTTATAGTTAAAATATTCTATATTATATTATTTATATTTGTAGTTGTATATTCTATATATATATTCATAGTTGTATATTCTATTATATTTCACATATCTATATACTGTATTTTTATCTCATTTTCTTCTTCAAAATTTAAGTTTAAATTATAACTTTAAAAGAACAGGGTAATCGGGGTCCGTGACCCATAATTTCGTACTTGTCTCATGTACCTCGTGTGATATTATTTATAATTAATTTTTCTTGATTCTTGATGTTTCAGATGCAATAATGCATTGAGCGCATATTGGTCGAGTACTGATAAGGTGCAGCCATCAACGAGAGAATAATTATGCCAATGTCATATTCATATTGAGCGGAACTCAAATAGACTGTTTGAAAGAACTGCAACCCTGCCAGGATGCTACAGCAATGACCTTGAAAATGAGAGGGATCATTTGCAGTTCTTCACTGACTCAGCCATTTTTTATTATATATATATATATATATATATATATATATAT
>JAFMOD010000849.1:11188-40291 GCA_019802435.1 Corydoras maculifer | reverse complement strand
AGTGTGTGCCCAGCGATAGATTGGTGTCCTGTCCTGGGTGTATCTGCCCAGCGCCCCAGACATTTTCCCCTTGATGGGCATGGGGAACCCCCCGCGACCCTAGTAGAGGATAAAACGGGAGATAATGGATAGATGAATGAATGAATAGCAAATAGGGGCGGTACGGTGGCTTAGTGGTTAGCACGTTCGCCTCTCAGCACTAGGGATTTCCGGTTCGAATCCCAATCTGGGTGGAGTTTCCATGTTCTCCCCGTATCCGCGCGAGTTTCCTCCGGGTTCTCCGGTTTCCTCCCACAGTCCAAAAACATGGATCAAGTCAATTGAATTCTCCAAATTGCCCCATGTAGAGTGTGTCTGTGTGAGTGAGTGTGTGCTCAGCAATAGATTGGTGTCCTGTCCTGGGTGTATCTGCCCAGCGCCCGAGACATACATACATACATATATATATATATATATATATATATATATATATATATATATATATATATATATATATATATATATATATATATATATATATATATATATATATATAGCAATAGCAAAATAATGATTGTAAATGATTACTAAATTGATTAGAATATTAAAAACAGTCCTAAATAGCTATAACTTGATAATTTCCTGGCTCTTTCGCCTAACCGTACACAGTTCCATCAGCCTCCCGATTACATCATCGGCATAAATTAAATATCTGATGTCATTCCTGATGGCCACTTAAACAGCATGCGCATACACACTCCTAATATACGGAGCTTTTTTATGCTCAACCTGCTGTGTGAGGGAGTACATAATGCAAACAATGTCCAGGAACAAAGAGACGATGCGACAGACGAACTCTAACATCCCAGTCTCATCTCCGTGTGTTTTTGGACTTAACGTGAACCAGCCACTGATGCATTTGATAGGCATCGTCTCCTGGTTCACCCTCTGGGTGGTAAAACATCTGAGCGACTTCCCATTACCAGCCATGACGTCAACACATTAAGCAGCTTCTGTGGCGGTGGTGAGCAGAGGCATGAACGACTCCCAAAGGACACAGAGTCTCCAGTGATGCTCCCCGTATTAGCAACAGTTACTGCTTAAAAGAACATTCGCAGATGGCTTGAGCTTCTCCAGGAACAATAAAAACCTGTCAATAGATGTAATGCAATATGCACACCACAAAAGGATGATGTCATCCTCAGCCTCAGAACAACACAAACAGTATCTTGGGTTTTAAAGCCAGGTTTAAAATTTTACCTAAAAGAGTCTACAGCTATTGACATGTAAAGGGTGAACTGTCAAGAACACTATTATTGTTGGGCTGTGAAAGGGTTCTGAAATGTCACATGACCAAAAGATCACTGAGGTGCTAACAATTTCACCATCTCATCACATTATTTAAAACACTGATATGTGTGTATATATATATATATATATATATATATATATATATATATATATATATATATATATATATATCCAGTTCTACAATTCCAGACTGTAGTCCATCTGTGTTCTGTGTTGTTATTAGTCCCCTGTTGGTTCTCTGTTCTCTGTTGGTCAGGAGCATCACAGAACAGGTATCATTTGGGTGGTGGATTGTTTATTGTCAGTTCTGCAGTGACACTGATGTGGTGAGGGGGTTAGTTTGGCGTTTCATTTCTCCACCTCAGTGACACTGCTGGGATAGGAATAATGCACCAACCAATAACCCCTGCTCTGTGGGGGTACTATTGGGGTTCTGACCATTAGAACAGA
This sequence comes from Corydoras maculifer, assembly GCA_019802435.1. Lineage (NCBI taxonomy): Eukaryota > Metazoa > Chordata > Actinopteri > Siluriformes > Callichthyidae > Corydoras > Corydoras maculifer. The sequence continues at coordinate 38,551 of JAFMOD010000849.1, read as the reverse complement.
GTAAAGGGGATGTACACTGTATGTACTGTAGAACACACAGATGGACTACAGACTGGAATTATAGAACTACAAAGTCCATCTTTACAGGATTTGGAACATAAGACAACACGTGGATGTGTCCAAACCTTTGACTGATCCAAATTTTTCGTTCCTCTGTGTGGGTCTATACATGTATATACAGACCCACGGAGGGTTTTTAAAATTTGTGTAGAGAGAAGACTTCATATTGAAATCAATAACATATGAAAAAGGTTGTTAAATAATTTAAAATTACTGTATTATAATTTTTTTTTTAAATATCCTGTTTTTAATTTCTATCAACAGAACAACACACAGTATGAGTATGCATTAATGCATTAAAGTGTATAAGCATGACAAATGCAAGAGCCAGCTTTGTACCCAACCCAAGCATGCTCTTATGTTAATATACAACTTATTTGTAACAGAAGTCAGTTAACATGCCAGTCTTTAAGCACGGCACCTATCCCATCATTATAAAGCCGCAGCACTAGGCAAATATTTTATCGTCCTGAGTGTGGTGGTGGTGGTGGTGTTCAAGTAGTACAACGGGGCTGTAGTGTTTGTATATTTGTACACAATATGAACGAAGATATTTTGCCAAATAAATACCCATATAAGCTTTTAGGACATCCCATTTAACTGCCCCCCTGGCCCCTGCTGCCATAAAAGTTTTCACTTTTTAATAAGCCTTGCTACAAAATTGTGTGCCTGTAAAATTTCAATGCCCATTTAAACAAAACATTATTGGGGTAAGCACTAACGTAAGATCGGAGGGCCTGGCTCAGAGTTCTAGTTAATCTTAAAGATGTTTAATAGAGTTTAATGGGCTGGCAAGTGCCTTCATGGAACTTACTTTGTGCAGTGGAAACCAAAAAAAAAGACCTTCCCCTAACTGCCACCAACAAAGCTTACAGTTCGTCAAAATGCTTATTTTAATACAACTGGACCCATGAGACAGAAAGAACTAAAGGTTCCACTTAATATAATGTTTAGGAGATGTGTCCCAGTACTTATTGTGTATTTGCCTAATTCTAAAAATATATCTACAACTTACTACGAAATAAGTGCTAGATACTATTGTCAATTAATAATTTTCACCTTTAAAACCTTCTCTTTTGACCTTACAGTAAACCTTCACTACATCACAATGTTTAAATGGTCAGCGTGCAAACAGAATGCCACAATCACATTAAAAACATACGAGTTAAATGATAAAAAAAGTGGAATATAGAGAATGCTCTCTCCCACTTGCCTTCTTCGTAGGAATCTGTCGAGTATCAGGGACGCAGACCGAATGCCGAATCCTCTGGCAGATGATGATTACACCTTGAAACTCACTGGCCACCTAATAGGACACGCAAATCCCAAAGCAGCACCATCCAAACTGTAGCTCCTCACCCCTCCACCTCCTTCAGCTCCACTCGCTTTCCTCTCAATTTCTGTCACAGCATCCTGCTTTGCTCGGCTTCTTTTTATGTCGGTGCCCTCGACACAATCTCTCTCCTCTATCTCTCTCGCTCACCCCTGCTCTTCCTTTACAGCATTAATAATCAATGAACTACAGTACTGGAGGAAAGACTGAGAGGTTTGCTTACTATCTCGTTCTGGACAACCACACACCGACACACACACACACACACACACAAAATTCCTTCATTGCAGAGGAAAGAACCAGCCCCATGTAATGTGGGTAGTTTGGGGGGGGGGGAGTCTTTGATTTAAGGATAAGCTATGAGCTTTTAAGCCCCAGGACCCAAAACACAATGCAGCAAATGGTTATCACTATTGATTTAGTATTCATACTTGCACGTATAGCACACCTACAGAAGCTTTTGGACATCTCAATCTCCTGAGAGCTGCTCCTCCCTTTGCACCTTTTGCAACAGCATCCGTTCATCCATCCATTATCTTCCGCTTTATCCTCTATTAGGGTGGGGGGGGTTCCCCATGCCCATCCAGGGGAGAATGTTTTGGCCGCTGGGCAGATACACCCAGGACAGGGCGCCAATTTATCACTAGGCACACACTCACTCACACACTCAGACATGCACACACTCTATATGGGGCAATTTGGAAAACTCAATTGACTCAATTCATGTTTTTGGACTGTGGGAGGAAACTGGAGAACTCGGAGGAAACCCACGCGGACACAGNGGGGGGGGTTCCCCATGCCCATCCAGGGGAGAATGTTTTGGCCGCTGGGCAGATACACCCAGGACAGGGCGCCAATTTATCACTAGGCACACACTCACTCACACACTCAGACATGCACACACTCTATATGGGGCAATTTGGAAAACTCAATTGACTCAATTCATGTTTTTGGACTGTGGGAGGAAACTGGAGAACTCGGAGGAAACCCACGCGGACACAGGGAGAACATGGAAACTCCAGCCAGATGGGGATTCCAACCGGGAATCCCTAGTGCTTAGAGGAGAACATGCAAACCACTAAGCCACCGTGGTAACAGCATCCACTTAACCTAAAAACCCATTTCAGTATTTCCCTTTACTCTCTTTTAAAAGGAAGGTTACCTAATTGGAATTATTTGCCAGCATTAGTGAATCCCTGGGTGGCACGGTGGCTTAGTGTTTAGCATGTTCTCCTCTAAGCGCTAGGGATTCCAGGTTCAAATCCCAATCTGGGTGGAGTTTCCATGTTCTCCCCGTGTCCGCGTGGGTTTCCTCGGGGTTCTCTGGTTTCCTCCCACAGTCCAACAACATGGATCAAGTCAATTGAGTTCTCCAAATTGCCCCATATAGAGTGTGTATATGTGAGTGAGTGTGCCCAGTGATAGATTGGCACCCTGTCCTGGGCGTATCTGCCCAGCGCCTGAAAAGTTCTCCCCTGGATGGGCATCGGGAACCCCATGAACCTAATAGAGGATAAAGCAGAAGATAATGGATGGATGGATCCATTTCCAGTTTCCACCAATCAGACTTCTCCTCTTCATCACACAACACGTACAAACCACAGAGGAGAAAGCTATCACGTGTCTCTCTTTAAATCACGTGAAGCTTTAGTCTCAGCTCCAAGAATGTTATTAAGAACACGACCTGGTCTTCTCCCATATACACAGACTGACAGGCACCCATGATTAGTGAGCTCCTTTGTGATCGATATGGTGTATTAGTGAGCTCCTTTGTGATCGATATGGTGTGCACAGCCAGCCAAGGATGGCTGTGATGTCTTTAGTACCTGCATCTCAGGGGGATATACAGGGGAATGGGCGAATACTTTACTGTTGTACCACTCAGAACCAAAATTAGACCAGCGGTAAAGCTATTGCCCTCTATGCGCAACCACTAACAGTTACCAATGAAAACTTCAACAGGCTGCATGTTGGTTCAGAGGGATGTAATGTCTAACTAGAGAGACAAGAAAATTTTGAGCTCAATTCCCAAGGACGCCAACCTGGATCTGCGTGGAGTTTAATTATCTAAAGCCTCACTGGTTTATTCCCCTTCACCTCTCTCGGCAAATCACCCTCTGACATGTGTGTCTTTATATAGTGCCATTCTGAATAACTGTTGGCGTGAGTAAAAATCCCTAGAGATACGAACCAAACCACGGAAGAACCTACATGTCACATATTGCAATCTCTGTTCTAATTCTTCTCATAGGAGTATGATGACATCAAGGGCAGACTTTTATGTGGGTCAGCCATGTTCCTTCACACCCAACCTGAGAACCAGGAGGAAACCCACACGGAGACGAAGAGAACATGGAAACTCCACCCAGATGGGGATACGAACCAGGAGTCCCTAGCCGTGAGGAGAATATACTAACCACTAAGCCACCCATACACACACTATATAGGGGCAATTTTCTTTGCAGTTCCAATTTCCCCATAATCCATATTTGTGGACTGTGGGAGGAAACCGGAAAACCCGGAGGAACCCCACGCAGACACGGGGAGGACATAGACACTCCACCCAGATGAATGTGATGCTGACCTGCAGGGGAAGCGCCAACAAAGGTGGCGGTTCGAGCCTGTGACAGCTGAGTAAAGCTGCAGCACTAAAGCTGTTCGATTCCAACGTTCAACCACAAACATCGTTAAAGAAAGATTCATTCATTCATTATCTTCCGCTTTATCCTCTATTAGGGTCGCGGGGGGGGGGGTCCCCATGCCCATCCAGGGGAGAACGTTTCGGGCGCTGGGCAGATACACCCAGGACAGGGTGCCAATCTATCGCTGGACACACACTCACTCACACAAAAACACACTCTCTATATGGGGCAATTTGAAGAACTCAATTGACTTGATCCATGTTTTTGGACTGTGGGAGGACACCGGAGAACCCGGAGGAAACCCACGCGGACACGGGGAGAACATGGAAACACCATCCAGATGGGAATTCGAACCAGGAATACCTAGTGCTGAGAGGAGAACATGCTAATCACTAAGCCTCCCTGCCGCCCCCATTAAAGAAAGATTGATTAATTTAAAAGGCATTGTGATGATTAAGGCGGCACGGTGGCTTAGTGGTTAGCACGTTTGCCTCTCAGCGCTAGGGATTCCCGGTTCGAATCCCCATCTGGGTGGAGTTTCCATGTTCTCCCCGTGTCTGCGTGGGTTTCCTCCGGGTTCTCCGGTTTCCTCCCACAGTCCAAAAACATGGAACAAGTTAATTGAATTCTCAAAATTCCCCCCTATAGTGTGTGTCTGTGTGAGTGAGTGTGTGCCCAGCGATGGATTGGCGCTCTGTCCTGGGTGTATCTGCCCAGCGCCCGAGACGTTCTCCCCTGGATGGGCATGGGGAACCCCACCGCGACCCTAATAGAGGATAAGCGGGAGATAATGAATGAATGAATGTGATGAATAAAAACATCGCAGCCTCTTTTAAAGCCGCGAGCTGTTATCACGCAGTTAGCCGTTAGCCGTGGCGCTAAAGCAGGTGCAGACGCAGGGATGCGACCGACCTCCGCAGGGCAATAAACACCACCTACCTGCAGAATTCAGCACCAAATCAACACCGAGCTGCACCAAACACCACTGCTACTCATGCTGCAACCTCCTCATCTTTATTGTGCGTTCTGTGACAGCAGAGAGCGCCTGGGTCCGCTTTTCTCGCCGATCTCCTGAGCAACAAGACACAATAAAGCAATGCATGCTGGGAATCCGAGTCCAAACAGTGTTTAGCTAACGTCTTTCCCGTTTTTAATTGACTTTATTGCTGCTTTATTAGCTATATAGCTAAAAAGAACCACACTAATTCCCCTTCTTGGTTTTAATCGTACTAATAATACAACTGAATCCATTTTGCTTGTTAGAATATTTTCCATCGATGCTGTTTTGAATGTTAATTCCATCCATCCATATATTATCTTCCGCTTTATCTTTATCTATTATGGTCTCTGGGGGGGAGTGGGGGAGGAGGGGGGGGGAACGTTTCAGGCGCTGGGCAGATACACCCAGGACAGGGCGCCAATCTATCGCTGGGCACACACTCACTCACGCAGACACATTCTATATGGGGCAATTTGGAGAACTCAATTGACCTTGATCCATGTTTTTGGACTGTGGGAGGAAACCAGAGAACCCGGAGGAAACCCACGCGGACATGGGGAGAACATGGAAACTCCACCCAGATTGGGATTCGAACCGGGAATCCCTAGTGTTGAGAGGAGAACATGCTAATCACTAAGCCACTGTGCCGCTCTTGGTTTTAATAGTACAAATAATACAATTGAATGCATTTTGCATATAAGAATATTATCCATGGATGCTGTTTTGAATCTTAATTCCATCCATCTATACATCCATTATCTATTAGGGTTGTGGGAGGGTTCCCCATGCCCATCCAGGGGAGAATGTCTCGGGCGCTGGGCAGATACACCCAGTACAGGACGCCAATCTATCACTGGACACACACTCACTCACACAGACACATATGAGGCAATTTGGAGGATTCACTTGACCTTGATCCATGTTTTTGGACTGTGGGACCCGGAGGAAACCCACGCAGACACAGGGAGAACATGGAAACTCCACCCAGATTGCGATTCGAACCGGAAATCCCTAGTGCTAAAAGGCGAACGTGCTAACCACTAAGCCACTGTGCCGCCCGCAGTAGTTCTTGTCGAGTAAAAATGTATTTATTGTTGGATGACTAATAGCTTACCTCATATGTTACAAGTAGCTTGCCCGACACTTTCTACATATTCAAACCGACTTAATATCTCAGTATAAAGTCTAACATTTCGGTGTTCGGACACATTTCTCTTACCTAAAGTTATTTGTATGATCTTAAACGATCTTCTGGCAATTTGTCGGAGTGTTTTGTAACTCTTTGAACACAATCAATCTGGCTTTCTAACTGACAGTCCTTTAGTGCTTTGACAACCACCAATCTCCAACGTTCCAAGGTTGTTGGGACCATTCCATAAGACTCTGTGGACAGGAGAGGATTTATACAACCTTTGCTTTAACAAAAAAAAAGGTCAAGTGAATTTTCCAAATTGTGTGTGCCCAGTGATAGATTTGCGCCCTGTCCTAGGGGTACCTGCCCAGCACCCACAGCGTTCTCAAAATGGGCATGGGGAACCCCCCCCCCCCGCGACCCTAATAGAGGATAAAGCGGAAGATAATGAATGGATGGGATTGACCTTGATCTATGCTTTTGGACTGTGGGAGGAACCCGGAGGAAACCCACGCGGACACGGGGAGAACATGGAAACTCCAGCTAGATTGGGATTCAAACTGGGAATCCCTAGTGCTGAGAGGAGAACATGCTAATCACTAAACCACTGTGCTGCCCGTCCTTGAATATTATCATGTTAAATAGTCCCGAAAACAAACAAGGTCATTGCTGGGTGAGGAATGCACTCCAACAGGGCTTCCTGGATCTGAAATTGCACTCCTGCCTTTGTTAGGGACTTTTACTTACAAAACAGTAGGGTTAGATAATAAAAAGATCTGAAATAAATCTTTTTGTCTTCTTCTATCAACAGACAACACCCGCTAAACAAATTCCCATTTTAATAGCAGTATGACGTTTGTGCACTAGAGGGCAGTGTGGTCATGTCTTATAATTCTAATAATTCGAAAGAAGGAAGCAATTCAGTAAGAAAGCTCGTGTTATATTGACGTTTGTTTTGTCAGTGATAATAGGTTACATTTAGCAATAGATTGTTGCTGCAACGTGTTCCAGTATTCCTACTTAGAAATAACAAAAAAGACTCAAAAAATTTACGTGGGCCCAATGCAATTTTCTGTACTTCATTCTATCACTAGTCGAAATATAAATTACACACTGAGGTTTTTCCATCCTGAATCAGAATCAGAATCAAAATCAGAATCAGAATCAAAATCAGAATCAGAATCGCCTTTATTATTATTATACTTTTCATTACAATGAAATTTGGGTGCGGGTGGCACGCTGGTTTAGTGGTCAGCATGTTCTCCTCTCAGCGCTAGGGATCCGGTTCGAATCCCCATCTGGGTGGAGTGTCCATGTTCTTCCCGTGTCCGCGTAGGTTTCCTCTGGGTTCTCCGGTTTCCTCCCACAGTCCAAAACCAGGAAACATGTCAATTGTGTTCTCCAAATTGCCCCATATAGAGTGTGTCTGTGTGAGTGAGTGTGTGCCCAGTGATGGATTGGCGCCCTGTCCTGAGTGTATCTGCCCAGCGCCCGAAACGTTCTCTCCTGGATGGGCATGGGGAACCCCACCGCGACCCTAATAGAGGATAAAACAGAAGATAATGGATGGATGGATGAAATTTGGGTGCAACTCCAAAGCTGCTAGTAAGAGACATGAAACAAAATAAAAACCAATATAATACCATGTATTCATCCATTATCTTCCGCTTTATCCTATATTAGGGTCGTGGGGGGGGGGGGTTCCCCGGGGGGGGGTTCCCCATGCCCATCCAGAGGAGAACGTCTCGGGCGCTGGGCAGATAGACCCAGGACAGGACGCCAATCTATCACTGGACACACTCACTCACACAAACAAACACACTCTCTATATGGGGCAATTTGGAGAATTCAATTGACATTGATCCATGTTTTTGGACTGTGGGAGGAAACCGGAGAACCCGGAGGAAACCCACATTGACACGGGGAGAACATGGAAACTCCACCCAGCCTGGGATTCGAACCACTAAGCCACCGTGCTGCCCCACACTGAACTTGTGCAGATTTATTCAGCTGCATAACACAGTTCAGTGTACACAGATTCATATCGTCACGTGTATGCCGCTGCATTCTACACCACTAATTTCAAATCCAGGCTTATGGAGCATGTGTTTTCTGTCAGCTGATACAACACACATAAATCATTCAGAAGCCTTTAATGGAAATCAACTGTTCCTTCAGCACTGTGCATATTTGAAATTACACACTCGACATATGTATGTGTATGACATTATTATAAATTCCAAATTAATTTCATTCCGACAATAAAATAAAGTAAAACAACAATATTTCTTCAATTTTGATATTAATTTCATTCATTCATCCATTATCTTCCGCTTTATCCTCTATTAGGGTCGCGGGGGGGTTTCCCATGCCCATCCAGGGGAGAATGTTTCTGGCGCTGGGCAGATACACCCAGGACAGGGTTCGAATCTCAATCTTGGTGGAGTTTGCTTGTTCTCCCCGTGTCCGTGTTCTCCTGTTTCCTCCGGGTTCTCCGTTTTCCTCCCACAGTCCAAAAACATGGATCAAGTCAATTGAGTTCTCCAAATTGCCCCATATAGAGTGTGTCTGTGTGAGTGAGTGTATGCCCAGTGATAGATTGGCGCCCTGTCCTGGGTGTATCTGCCCAGCGCCCGAGATGTTCTCCCCTGGATGGGCATGGGGTACCCCCCACTGCAACCCTAATATAGGATAAAGCGGACTTACAAGATGAGCACAGGGTTTATCACAACAACCCTGGAGCAAAGAGGGGTCTTGCTCAAGGACCCACATTGGTAACTTTGATAGCCTAACGCCCTAACCACTGAGCTACCACCCCTGTAAAGAGAGGCTCAGGGCAGAGAAGCAGAAACATCTGCTTTGACCTTTTTTTAGAGACCCGATAGACGACCATACGATCATTTTAGTGTTAATTTTCAGAGACGTGATTTTTAGCTCCTCAGATTTCACAAATGATAAATTAACCGAACCAAGTTCTCAAAGGGAAATCATACTGGCCAATGAGACAGATTCATATTTTAAGTTCAGCTCTGCAGGACCACGGCTGACATATTTACAGGTCTAGTTTAATGTCAGTGTTTAGTAGACAGTAGCCAGCGCTAAAATTGAGCCTTCACTGCCTTAAATCAGAGATTTGGAGTGAACACAGAGCTCTCTCTATCCACTTGCCCCGCCTGCAGCCACCGCACATGCACCTCCTGGCCTCAAATTAGATCTGGCACAGTTAATTCCACAGCGGCGCTGCTACCGTGTGAGGCAATACCATCTAAATATCACATTAAAAATAAGGATGACTTGGCGAGATTAAAATATTGTTTTCCTATGACTGACATTTTGATTTACAGAGGTATTAATTGGTTTAAACTGTCTTGCTGTAAACATATACAATGATTCATTGGTAACCAATCCAACTAAAAACCTTTTATGCAATTTTTATGGAATTTAATAAGAACATGATCTCTACAACCAATATCATACCTCAGGTGGCAGGCAGCCTTTGTACCCTACACAAATGTTAGGGATCGCAAAGATCCCAATAATTTGGAACCCATTCATCCATTATCTTCCGCTTTATCCTCTGTTAGGGTCGTGTGGGGGGGATACACCTAGGACCCAGGACAGGGTGCCAATCTATCGCTGGGCACACACTCACTCACACAAACACACTCTACATGGGGCAATTTGGAGAACTCAATTGACTTGAACCATGTTTTTGGACTGTGGGAGGAAACCAGAGAACCTGGAGGAAACCCACGCGGACACGGGGAGAACATGGAAACTCCACCCAGATGGGGATTCGAACCGGGAATCACTAGCGCTGAGAGGCGAACATGCTAACCACTAAGCCACCGTGCCGCCCGCTGTCTGTATTGTGTTGCATATTATGCATCGATACGAATATCAAAGCTGGACAAACGGCTCAGCCAATCAGAGTTACCCATATTTTAGTGTTTTTGCATATTTGATTCTTGTTACATTAACACATTAGATTCCATACCCTCATTAATGTGTATGTGTAGATGTTTTACTAAACTAAAGGCGTCAACAAATTACAATTTCAACATTTATTTGATCCAACTGTGGAAAAATATTACATATAACAACACAACAGATGAGTTCTATACAGAGCATTGCCTTATTTCCTCCAAAATATTCACAGTCCACCCATCACTGTCTATTCAAAGCATGCTTTAAATGCATCTTTTTGGCATCTCCAGTAAACCCAGCGGAACAGACGGCGGCCAAGTTGGACCTTCCCTCTTTTTGCTGGAACTGGGAGAAAATGACAACTCTCAGACAGACCTTGGCCTGTGTGCTGGAACACGCAGCAGCAGTCCGGCCACGTTGTGATGTTTGGAGCTGTATAATGCATCCTTCTTAAATTTCATATGAAGCCACGTTTCATATACACAGCGATGGTGGAGGTTTCCATTTTGGAATGCCATGCATTTTTGATTTATGGGATGGTCATTGCTATATAGCACATTTCTTATGGTGGTCATCACGACACAGAATGAAATAGTGTACACTCATTCAACTTTATCTTCTAATAAAGTGCTTAGTGTTAATGGTAATGTGTGTGGAATGTATTTTTACTGTAATTCTACATATCATCAGATTCATTTACTGTTTATACATCACAACTTTACACACCCTTGACTTTCATCCATTTATCCATCCATTATTTTCAGCTTTATCCTATATTAGGGTCAATGGGGGTTCCCAATGCCCATCCAGGGGAGAACGTCTCGGGCGCTGGGCAGATACACCCAGGACAGGACACCAATCTATCCCTGGGCACAGACACACTCTATATGGGGCTATCTATTTGGAGAATTCAATTGAATCATTGAATATCCATCCCTCCATTATCTTCCACTTTATCCTCTACTAGGGTCATGGAGGGGGGAGGGCATCCAGGGGAGAAGGTTTCGTGTGTGTGTGTGTGGTGGGGGGGGTTCCTCATGCCCATCCAGGAGAGAATGTTTTGGGCGCTGGGCAAATACACCCAGGACCCAGGACAGGGTGCCAATGTATCGCTGGGCACACACTCACTCACACAAACACACTCTACATGGGGCAATTTGGAGAACTCAATTGACTTGAACCATGTTTTTGGACTGTGGGAGGAAACCAGAGAACCCGGAGGAAACCCACCCGGACACGGGGAGAACATGGAAACTGATTGGGATTCGAACCGGGAATCCCCAGCGCTGAGAGGAGAACATGCCAACCACTAAGCCACCGTACAGCCCTCCCTAGACTTTCAAATATCAATTTCTGTGGAAATTATTAAAATTGATGTGTCGGAAAATGCATACTAAGCGGGAGGTACTAGATTTGGGCAGTGTGCACTTTCAATAAGTGAATGTGGGATCCACACAACCTCGAACCCAAAATGTTTTCCACATTATCAACATCACTAAAGATGAGACGTTAACATTAAAGGAATTAGAGGGAGACAGAGGGGTTAGAACAGCCTTTCAGTGCTGGGGATCAGGTTCGAATTCTGATCTGGGTGGAGTTTTAATTTCTCCTCGTGTCCACGTGGGTTTCCTCTGTGTTCTTAAATTTCCTCCCACAGTCCAAAAATAGGAATTCAAGGTTTAATTGGCTGCTATAAATTGCCCATATACAAATAGTTTGTTTTTGTGTGAGTCCAGTGATGGATTGGCACCCTGTCCTGGATGTATCTGCCTGGCACCCATAGCATTCTTCCTCAAATGGTTATGGGAACCCCACATGTGACCTTAGTAGAGGATTAAGTGGAAGATAATAAGATGAGGTAAGATTTGAGCTGAACTGTAAAAGATAATCCTTTTTTATTTAGTTTTGTAATTATATCTTACACGCACTTGGAGGTAGACATCCATCCATCCATTATCTTCTGCTTTATCCTTTCTTAGGGTCGCGGGGGGGTTCCTCATGCCCATCCGGGGGAGAACGTTTAGGTGCTGGACAGATACACCCAGGGCAGGATGCCAATCTATCGTTGGGCACACATTCACTCTCACAAACACACTCTATATGGGGCAATTTGGAGAATTGACTAAACTTGACTTTGATCCATGTTTTTGGACTGTGGGAGGAAACCCATGCGGACACAGGGAGAACATGGAAACTCCAACCAGATTGGGATTCGAACAGAGAATCCCTTACGCTGAGAGGCGAACGTGCTAACCACTAAGCCACCGTGCCACCCGGAGGTAGACATCTCCTCGCCTAAATTTTTCCTTTCTGAGCTTGATCACATGATTCAGCTCTGGTTTAATTATGGCATAGCACAGTATGCTGCGTTTGTGCTCACTTTCTTTAAAATACCTTCTAATTCAATCATCCGGATCATTTTCCCTTCCTTCTTTATGTCTTCTACACATTTGGACATCCAAGCCATTCTCACCTACTGCATTCGCCTACTTTATAGCGAGCGGGTGGTCAATATTTTAAATGTAAGTGAGAGGCAGACTGAATTTAGAACAATACAACATGATGGGGGCGGCACGATGGCTTGGTGGTTAGCATGTTCTCCTCTCAGCACTAGGGATTTCCGGTTCGAATCCCCATCTGGGTGAAATTTCCATGTTCTCCCCGTGTCCGCGTGGGTTTCCTCCGGGTTCTCCGGTTTCCTCCCACAGTCCAAAAACATGGATCAAGTCAATTGAGTTCTCCAAATTGCCCCATATACAGTGTGTATGTGTGTGTGTCTGTGTGAGTGTGTTCCCAGCGATAAATTGGCGCCCTGTCCTGGGTGTAACTGCCCAGCGCCCGAAACGTTCTCCCCTGGATGGGCATGGGGAACCCCCCCGCGACCCTAATAGAGGATAAAGCGGAAGATAATGAATGAATGATAATCTACAACATGATACTCTGGAACCACTGATTGGAAAGGCATATCTGATAGGGCAGAACCTGCAGAGTACTTGGTCAAGAGGGTTCCCTGGAATATTATTCTCAAAGCCAATACACAACTATGACCGTACTCTTTCACCACAAGTAATCTCTCTGTAGTACCATGACTTTTTTTTTTACATTTGCTTTGTTAATTTGTCACTGTAAAAAAAAAAAATGATGTCATTAAAAGTGTGTAGACATCAATCATCTCAATCAAAGCATCATTTTCTTTATTTTAGTGACTTTACCTATTAATTATAAAAACGATTTTCCCTGTGTAGTACAGAGTGTGTACCACATGTGTGCTTTACCTCAGTTATTTTTGGCAGTCCTCATGAGCTCCAGTCAACACTATACATATATATTTTTTTAAAAACCATGACTGAGTCTATATAAATATACAGTACATATACACAGGGTGGCACTGACACAGTGGTTAGCACTCTTTACGTAAAGCAGGAAAGGCTCGGGTTCAAGCTAAATGCCCCACCGACCAAATATTGGTAACTTAACAAAAGTACAATATAAATGTAAACATTCATAAAGTGCAAGTCGTAAAGTAATTTTAAGTGGGCTCAATTGAGGGGGATTCTGATAACGGTGTCATTGTACTTTCCTGCATCGATTATCATAAATTTTAAGGGGCTCACAGTTTGTCGTTGCAGTCAATTCATAACCAGTCATTGTCTGTGGGCAGCTCGGGGCCCTAGCAAATAGTAGGTTCACTTGCCTTGTTGCAACGGACATGCTGACATCCACTCTCTTGAGAATATAACCTCAGACCGATACAGAACTCCTATCCTTCAGCTTTTTTTGGATGTTTAATTAGTCGTGGCAGATGCACAGCATTCTAGCAGGTGGCTATTATCATTATAGTCGGAACACATTCATTCATTCATTATCTTCCGCTTTATCCTATATTAGGGTAGCAGGGGGGTTCTGCATGCCCATCCAGGGGAGAACGTTTCGGGCACAGGGCAGATACACCCAGGACAGGGTGCCAATCTATCGCTAAGCACACACTCACAAACACAGACACGCTCACAAACACACTCTATGTGGGGCAATTTAGAGAACTCAATTGACTTGAACCATGTTTTTGGACTGTGGGAGGAAACCCACGTGGACACAGGGAGAACATGGAAACTCCACCCAGATGGGGATTCGAAGCGGGAATCCCTAGTGCTGAGAGGCGAACGTACTAACCACTAAACCAACGTGCCGCCCTGATCAGAACACAATAAGGACATAATTCATCTATTATCTTCCGCCTAATCCTATAACTGCCCCATGCCCATCCATGGGAGAACGTTTGGGGAGCTGGGCAGATACACCCAGGACAGGGCGCCCAATCCATCTCAATCCCTCACTTACACATAAATCTATGACAGTGAGAGGACCTCAGAGATCATGTAGGTAGAACATGCGCTGAGAGGGGGACGTGCCAACCACTAAGCCAAAGTGCTTACGTTAACATTGAATTGCGTTCAAACATGCAGGCTGGTGTAATTGCCCTATTCCTGTTACCACAGCTTGATAATTCCATGTTCCACGTCTCGTGTCTTTAAATACCTGAATATGAATCATTAGCGGAACCTCCTGCAGGTGCGTCAATTACCTTCTCCATGCCCTCAGTTCCTCCTTTCCTTCCTAAGCAGTGGGTTCATTCACATCGCTGCTACATACTTATATTGAAATATTAACATTTTCACAAAAACACATTGGATTGGATCATTAATCAATCAGCAAAATAATTAACGGATTAATCAACAGATCTAAAGTAATTCATGATCCCCTGATGATTTATTAACATCTATTGAAAAAGTGAGCATGGCTACCACCATGGCTTTAGGGAAAGGGGCACAAATACCCAAAAGTGATGTTTTGCTTTTTACAAGGTGTTAAAGAAATTCATACAGCCAAAAGTGGGATTCATTAGTCGTTTAAGGAAACCGAGTTGGAAACCTGAGAGTGTAATTATTCACGCCATGCACAGGTAGTGGAACGAGGGTGTTCCAGCAGCACGTATGTGAGACAGGAAAAGCCATGATGGGGTGTGTGAGTGATTTACGGCTTTCTCACTCTATATGTTTACACAGGAAACGTTGAACATGACAAGAACATGGTGAGGAAACACAGAGCTGCCTTCATCACAAACCTCATATGGGAACACAAACGCTGTTCAGGTGACACAGGCATCATCACGTCCACATTCAATTATCTAAGTCCTCGAATTAGAATTGTCCTGATGATATTTTTTGATGTTTTTATGGACGATACTGGACCAACCACAAACCTCGCTGGAGACTCTAATAAACTCTAATAAAAACCCGTTTTAAACCCGAAACAATCCGAGAAAAATGCCACACAATGAAAAATGGATATAAAAATTTGAAACTGTAATTTGTTACATCTTTGGGGTTAATAAGCAACTCTTTTAATTGCTCAACAAAAACAAATGCAATAAACCTTCCGATTTATCCTCTAGTAGGGTCGCGGTGGGGGGGGGGGTTCCCCATGCCCATCCAGGTGAGAACGTTTTGGGCGCTGGGCAGATACACCCAGGACAGGGCGCCAATCTATCACTTGGCACACACTCACTCACACAGACATACACACTCTATATGGGGCAATTTGGAGAATTCAATTGACTTGATCCATGTTTTTGGACTCTGGGAGGAAACCGGAGAACCCGGAGGAAACCCATGCGGACACAGGGAGAACATGGAAACTCCACCCAGATTGGGATTCGAATCCCTAGTGCTGAAAGGAGAACATGCTAACCACTAAGCCACCGTGCCGCCCCATGATGGCATCATGCTAGACAAAAATAACACCATAGATAAGTCTATTAAAAAGATTGGTGGTACTGCCGGTTTTTGAAACGGTTCATCAGCGCCCCCTATTGGACCCTGTTTGTCATTTGTGTTGATCTGTTGCTGATGTGTGTGATCTTTGTGTAATTAGTTCTTTTGTCCTGGTAAATCCGTTTAATCCTGTTCGGCTGTGTTTTCCTGGCATGTGACTTACCTATATGTTTAAATACCCAGCCATTCCCAATGTTCCCTGTTGGAACATTGTTTGGAGTTATGGTCATGGCCTGTCATGTGCTATGGCTGTCTTTCCCTCTGTGTCTTACATTTACATTTGGTCATTTAGCAGACGCTTTTGTCCAAAGTGACTTTCAAGGTGAGCGCAGGGTTAATCACAAGGGTCTTGCTCAAGGACCCACATTGGTAACTTCAGTGAACCTGGGATATGAACCCCCAACCTTCAGATTGATAGCCAAATGCCCTAACCACTGAGCTACCGGTGAGCTACATTCTTAACTTCAGTGGACCTGGGATTTGAACCCCCAACCTTCAGATTGATAGCCCAACACCCTAACCACTGAGCTACTGTGCCCTCTTCTGCATTAAAGACTTCTCTTTAACCTTTAACAGTCTGGATTCTGTCCGTCGTAGCCGTGGCATCAGCTGATCGTAATGGTGCGGGTGTGTGGAGATGTGTGTGAGCTGCTCGGCTGACCCGGACAATGTGGTGTTCAGGTGTTTGAGGTCCAGTAATGAGTTCTGACATCAAATCCAGCACACCTACCTGGGTCGAGCGTGTGCTCCGGCCAAAACCTACACTTTTTGGGTTGTTAGTGTTAGATATTATGTTGGCTTTTGGCAAAGACTGTCGCCCCGAACGGAACCTGTAATTGAATTTGTGAAAGGGCTCGTTTTATTTCCATTTTCACTGAACGCAAGGTCGTAATTGGCCTACGGTTGAGGTGAGGGTGTCATTTATGTGACTGCTTTAATGTGAGTGGGTTTGATATTTGGTTCCATAATTGGGAACGGGGCTACAATAGAGCGTTTGAGTGTGGGTGATCATTACCATGAAAACAGACACGCTAACATTTCTTAAATGGTCTATTTAAGAAATAAGCACTTAATTTCTGCAGCCTGCCATCAGCGCAACTGCTCTCCGGGGCACCAGCGTGTAAAATACACTTTTTACATGGAGGATAATTGTGCGTTTATTCATATGCACAAGAGCATGAAAAGGTCTATATGTGAATTCCCCTGCCACCCATGCATGCACTCTCGCTCTCCTGCTCTCTCACATGCACCATGCCAGCTTTCTCATTGGCACTGATTAATTTATTGCTATGAAATCAAATTAAGGAGGGCATGATGGCACGTTTACCTCTCAGCTCTGGGGGTCCAGGTTTGAATCCCGATCTGGATGGAGTTTCCATGTTCCTTGTGTATTCATACCACATGAGGTTTTCTCCAAGAACTCCCGTTTCCTCCCACAGTCCAAAATCATGGATTCAAGGTAAATTGGCTGCTTTAAAATGCCTCTATCCTCATTGCCGCTACATAGTGGCATATGGGCCAATCGTAGGCTTGGGGTTAAAGAACCAGCCTTGCAACCTGACGTTCCCCTGTTGCATTCCTGGTCCCACCAATTACTATGACTAAAGTGCCCTAACCCTACCTAACCCCAATTGCTCCCTTGCCTTACTTCACTCAGTGTGTGTATATATATGTGTGTGTTTGTGTGTGGGTGGGTGAAAAAACATAATAAATTCTATGTGTGTTCTCAAATGGCCAGGACCCCAAAGGTACCCCCACAGAGCAGGTATTATTTGGTTGGTGCATTATTCCTACACCAGCAGTGTCACTGTGGTGTCCTCACCTCATGGGCATGTCTATGATATAGGACACCCTCAATGGACTTATATAATTTTCCATTTGTTAAATACAGGTCACCTGATCATCACACAATTAGTACATTAGTGTCCTACATTGTTGATGCTGCCCCCCCGCTCAAGGAGGATGAGTCCCCCACTGAGTCTTGGTCCTTCCAAGGTTTCTTCCTTAAAATAACAACATAACAGGGAATGGGGAAAAGGTTGGGGAACCCCCACCCGCGACCCTAATAGAGGATAAAGCGGAAGATAATGGATGCATGGAACTTCATGGTGCTTCTACACTGCTTGCCTTAAAACATTTCATTTATTTAGTGTGTAATCATTTTTAAAAGCATAAGAATTTTTACCTACTGAGACAAATAACTCTGTATTTTGACACTTTTTTCCTGTTCGTCTATGGACTGGCCACTTGGTTTTATGCACCTGTTTGCAATAATCCATCCATCCATTATCTTCCGCTTTTCCAGGGGAGAACGTTTCGGGCGCTGGGCAGATACACTCAGGACAGGATGCCAATCCTACACTCACTCACACAAACATACTCTATATGGGACTCAAACTCAATTGACTTGATCCATGTTTTTGGACTGTGAGAGGAAACCGGAGAACCTGGAGGAAACCCACGCGGACACGGGGAGAACATGGAAACTCCACCCAGATGGGGATTCAAACCGGGACTCCCTAGTGCTGAGAGGAGAACATACCAACCACTAAGCCACCATGTAATAAATGATACTAAAACACAATAACCAATAACAATGAATTAATGTTAAAACTAACATCCACACTGTACCGCTTCACCTGCTTTAGGAAGATAAGCCGTTTCATAATATATGCTAATGATATTTATGTTTTTGAACGATCTCAGATTGGATACTGGTTTGAAACATCTAGCCGCTGTGACCTCCAGGACTGTGCTCCCTAAGGACATCCGTCGATCCGTCCCCGTGCATGCTTAAACCAGATGTTTTAAACACATCTCTCCCTCCGTCTCTGCGGTGAGGTATGGAAAGTATTTGGCCGGCTCCTCTGAGAGCCGTGCAGCTGGAACACACAGGCAGGAAAGGGGAGCGAGGCGGAGAGAAAAGATGAAGAGATAAGCACAAGAGAGGCATTGAGACATTCCGAAAAAAAAAAGGAAGTTGGCTGACCGGTGGATGTGTCACTTCCAGTCTAATGTAGAAAAAGCAATAAAAGTTGAACGATCCAGAGCCTAACACAGGTTATGTTACGAAGCGGGGATTCTATTTTGGGGAAACACATCAAAGGCCGTGTATGGTGGGTACCTGACAGCCCATCAACCCTTAAAATGTTTTAGCATGTATCGAAGCATGTTACAAATACACATAATGTACCAACGACATGCCTCCCTCAGTGAGCAGATGGTGATTATTAAAAAAAAAGATCCCTGAAGAAGGAGGCACAGTGGCTTAGTGGTCAGAACGTTCTCCTCTCAGCGCTAGGGATTCCCGGTTCGAATCCCCATCTGGGTGGAGCTTTCATGTTCTCCCCGTGTCCGTGTGGGTTTCCTCTGGGTTCTCCGGTTTCCTCCCACAGTCCAAAAACATGGATCAAGTCAATTGAATTCTCAAAATTGCCCCATATAGAGTGTGTCTGTGTGTGTGTCTGTGTGAGTGTGTGCCCAGCGATCGATTGGCGCCCTGTCCTGGGTCTATATGCCCAGCGCCCAAGACTCCCCTGGATGGGCATGGGGAACCCCACCGCGACCTTAATAGAGGATAAAGCGGGAGATAATGAATGAATCCCTGAAGAAATGCATAGTTGTTACATGGATAACATGCTGGTAAATGCTGGACCCAACCTCATGAGACAGCTACCTGTCCATCCATCCATTTTCTTCTGCTTATTCCAATGCCAGGGTCACGAGAGGGGTTCCCCATGCCCAAACATGGGAGAACGCTGGGCTGATACATCCAGGACAGGACGCCAATTAATCGCTGGGCAAACATTCTCTCACACACAATATAAGGACCATTTGCACCAGCAAATTGACCATGAATCCATGTTTTTAGACTTTGAGAGGAACCTAGAGAACCCAGAGGACACCGTGGAGGTAATAGAACTCCAGCCTGATTGAGATTCGAACCTGGATCCCCAGCTAACCACTAAGCCCAGCAGAAACCTATAAGAGACAAATAATAATTCATAAAATCTCCATCCCGGGGAGGGTTGCGTGGTGGGGTTCCCCATGCCTATCCAGGGGAGGACGTCTTGGGTGCTGGGTAGATACACCCAGGACAGGGTGCCAATCTATCGCTGGTCACACACTCACTCACACACACAAACTTCATATGTTTGCATTTGCAATTTGGAGAATTCAATTGACTGTGGGAGGAAACCGGAGAACCCGGAGGAAACCCACGTGGACACGAGGAGCACATGGAAACTCCACCCAGATTGGGATTCAAACCTGAATCCCCAGCACTGAGAGGAGAACGTTCTAACCATTAATCCACCCCATTTATAAAATATATAAAATTAAATATTATAAAATCAAGGCTTAGTGGTTAGCATGTTCTCCTCTCAGCACTAGGGATTCCCGGTTCGAATCCCCATCTGGGTGGAGTTTCCATGTTCTCCCTGTGTCCGCGTGGGTTTCCTCTGGGTTCTCCAGTTTCCTCCCACAGTCCAAAAACATGGATCAAGTCAATTGGGTTCTCCAAATTGCCCCATATAGAGTGTGTATGTGTGAATGAGTGTGTGTCCAGCGATAGATTGGCGTCCTGTCCTGGGTGTATCTGCCCAGCACCCGAAATGTTCTCCCCTGGATGGGCATAGGGAACCCCCCCGCGACCCTAATATAGGATAAAAAGGAAGATAATGAATGATTGTATATAATCTGATATACAATATGGTTGTATTGAATATTAGAACCATTAGCCAACATTTCTATCAAATCTGTAAAAAAAATCTGTCTTCTTTGTCATTTTAAGGCTTTCCACAGAATTTCGGCATGTGCCTGGAGCAACCCATTTAGAACCTTTATAACAGCATTTGTGAGTTCAGGCACCGATAGTCATTTTGAATCATCTCCACTGTGGCACTGTGTCAGGGATTATTCTGTTGAAAGAACATTTTCATTTGGTTTTAAGAAAACACATGATCAAAGGCTGTATGTGGTCTGTGAGCCGGACATAAAAGCATCATATACTTTACCAGGTGATGGTTAGAGGCCATTAAGAGAAGTCCCGTTTGATTCAATGATGATTTTTATGAGCCATTGTGGCGTAGCTGCCCATAACTGTCAAGAACTTGACAGTATAATTACTGTAGTGTTATGGGCTGCACACAGAGGCTCCACAGAATGAACGCTTGTAACACATATGAGCAAAAATAGCATAGCAGTAGTACTTACTCGACGGAGTCTTGAGTCTTGAGGTTGTTCTGGTTTGCTGACTCGAAAGCTTCACTCACCGTGGGATGCAGAACAGCCTGATTCCCATGACAAGCTTTTACATCGCTTCAGCCACAGATGAGAGTTCGGTGTTTTGGTTCCACAAATCAGGCTGCATTGGTTGTGTAAGAACAACAGGATTCAAGTTGGAAAATGTTTTCCTTTTTGGTGAGGCCATTAAGACAATTATTTCCTTTCACAACATGGTTCAAAACGAGCCGGGAAAGGAAGTGATGTGTCAACAGATTTCAAATTTCCATCCATTCATCCATTATCTTCCACTTTATCCTCTACTAGGGTCGCAGGGGGCTTCCCCATGCCCATCCAGGGGAGAACGTTTCGGGCGCTGGGCAGATACACCCAGGACAGGACGCCAATCTATCACTGGACACACACTCACTCACACAGACATACACACTCTATATGGGGCAATTTGGAGAACTCATTTGACTTGATCCATGTTTTTGGACTGTGGGAGGAAACCGGAGAACCCAGAGGAAACCCATGCGGACATGGGGAGAACATTGAAACCGCCCGATTTTTATGCTTCGTCCTTTGAAATGCTGAGGACAGGTCTAAAATGAATAGTGTTGAATATATCCATCCATCCATCCATCATCTTCCGCTTTATCCTCTACTAGGGTCGCAGGGGGGTCCCCATGCCCATCCAGGGGAGAACGTTTTGGGGGCTGGGCAGATACACCCAGAACAGGGCGCCAATCTATCACTGGCACACACTAACTCACACAGACACACTCTATATGGGGCAATTTGAAGAACTCAATTGACCTTGATCCATGTTTTTGGACTGTGAGAGGAAACTGGAGAACCAGGGGAAACCCACGCGGACACGGGGAGAACATGGTAACTCCACCCAGATGGGGATTCGATCTGGGAATCCCTAGTGCTTAGAGGAGAACGTGCTAACCACTAAGCCACCGTGCCGCCGAAGTGGAACATAAAAAAAACACTTTAAAAGTTCCATCTCTGTTGTGAAAAGCTTTACACATCAGGCTTTTCTAATCCAGTCTTCTTACATATCCTTATCGTTGACAAAGACTTGATCGTCAGATGTCCACTCACAGAGCACTCGTCCTTTCATAAAGAATGGACATTATTTAGACTGGAACAGAAACAACACAAAAGCCTTGAGACTGGACACGTTGGGAACCGGTGCCAGTGGACTTTCCGACAGATTTCAACAGTACCTCTTTTGTTCTAAGAATTAAACTCCAACCTTTTGCTCAATCTGAAAAGCAGCTCTACCTCTGTAAACCTTCCACTCTGTCCTCATACTGTAAATGCAGAGCTATTTGTAACGTGCACAGCGTGGAGGTGAATGCACACATTAACCGACCAAACCACACGAGACAGAAAAGCACAAGAGATGAATGATGGTTAATAAAATGTATTAAAATAAACATAATAAAAGCATCCTAAACTATCTCAGGCTCGCAGTGGCTTAGTGGTTAGCACGTTGGCCTCTCAGAGCAGGGGTTCCAGGTTCGAATCCAGAATTGGGTGGAGTTTCCATGTTCGCCCCATGTCTGTGTGGGTTTTCTCTGGGTTTTCCGGTTTCCTAAAGTCCAAAAACATGAATTCAGGGTAAATTGGCTGCTCTTAATTACCCCAATATAGTGAATGAGTATGTGCCCAGCGAGGAATTGGCGCCCTGTCCTGGGTGTATCTGCCCAGTGCCCAAAACAGCTTCCCCTGGATGGGCATGGGGAACCCCCTGCGACCCTGGTAAAGGATTAAGCGGAAGATAATAGGATGGATGAAAATATTTCAGGACATGTGCATATCCTTCATACCATCCATCCGCTTTATCCTCTATTAGGGTCGCGGGGGGGGGGGGGGGTTCCCCATGTCCATCCGGGGGAGAACTTCTCGGGCACTGGGCAGATAGACCCAGGACAGGGCACCAATCTATCGCTGGACACACCCTCACCCACACAAACACACTCTATATGGGGCAATTTGGAGAACTCAATTGACTTGATCCATGTTTTTGGACTGTGGGAGGAAACCGGAGAACCCGGAGGAAACCCACCTGGACACAGGGAGAACATGGAAACTCCACCCAGATTGGGATTCATACCAGAAATCCCTATCGCTGAGAGGAGAACATGCTAACCACTAAGCCACCATGCCGTGCCGCACTCCTTCATACCATGCATTGCATAACACATGGATACCTTGAATGTCACATGACCTCTACAACCCAGAACCCTTCCTCAGGTGGCATGCCACTCTTACTACTGCACTTTCATATTGATGTTTGCAGCCAATTCACCTTGAAACCATGTATTTAGACTGTGTGAGTCAACCGGAGAACCTGGAGAAAACACACGACATGGGCAGAACATTGGAATCTGGGTCCCCAGAGGCAGATGTGCTAACCACTGCACCATTGCGCCACCTGGAAACAGATTGTAACTCTGTAGGGTAAAAAAAAAAAGTCGAACAATATGCTGAATGGTTCTAGTGCAGTGAATGTAAATTCAGAGCTCTTTAAGGTTTTAAACTTTAAAACTTAAAGGTCTGAATCTATATGGAAATAAATATTTGTGTCAAGAGATCAAAGAATCTGAAGATCTAAACTGAATTTAAAGATTTAAGATTTGCTTATCATGCAAGTTATTGGTTATTATTGGTCATGAAACCCCCCTTTAATTTGTTGTGCAGATGAAATGAAGAAAAACAAAGAAAACACCATTAAATAACCAAAAATAACTCACCGTTTGACACGTGCTGGCAGAAAAAAAAAGTTTCTGCTTCGAAGATGAAAACTGACGCATTATGGCACAATATTTAATGCTGGTGCTGCTTGGATTCTATAATAGCCCATAATTTAAACTTCAGTGATTGAGGATCTGTTCAACCAAATAATGTGAAAAAAATCCCTTTTGAGTAGCATGTCGAGTGGTTGAGTAGTGCTGTCCATTAAACTGTCACTGAACGTGCTGCGGGAGCATAATGTACTTATTTTGCTGTAGTTAATACAGCGTGGTCTTTATAGAGCTGTCAGAGCTGTCAGTAAGACTGCAGCACACTAAATGCCGGGGAGAGGACAGGCTGGACGGGGAGGTTCGTCCCTGGCTGGGAGACTTGGAACAACATGCTGTGACAGATTGGAGTGGATTCCAGCATGGACCATGGTGAATGCAGGTAACACCAGCGCTGATGTATTGGGTTTTAAAATGGCTTCTGGCAGACCCCGGTTAGGTCATGTTTAAATGAGGCAGAGTGGGCGGACTGAGAGGAGACCCAAACCTAAAGTGGAGAAAGTAAGAGTAATCACAGCGTATCCATCTTTGCATCTATGTGCATAGCTTCAACGTTGTATCCCCAAAGGTTCCTGAGTATGGCCCGTTGCGAATGCCATGCCATTCACAGCAGAACCTCCCTTCCTCTGGCTCCTTCCTGGATGTCCACACAGAGGTGGCAGGTGACCTTACAGACTTCTGCCCCTCTTGGTTCACCCAATCCATCCATCCATTATCTTCCGCTTTATCCTCTATTAGGGTCGCTGGGGGTTCCCCATGCCCATCCAGAGGAGAACGTTTCGGGCACTGGGCAGATACACCCAGGACAGTGCACCAATTTATCGCAGGGCACACACTCACTCACACACAGACACACTCTCTATGGGGCAATTTGGAGAACTCAATTGACTTGATCCATGTTTTTGGACTGTGGGAGGAAACCGAAGAACCCGGAGGAAACCCACGCGGACACGGGGAGAACATTGAAACTCCACCCAGATGGGGATTCAAACCGGGAACCCCTAGAGCTGAGAGGAGAACATGCTAACCACTAAGCCACCGTGCTGCCTCACCCAATCCTCTCTTTTTCCATTAATGCTACATGAGTTCCAGTAATGTTCTACCACGTTCTCACATTTCTTTGCTGGTGAGCTGGAACAATTTGGTTCTTAATTGGGATTTTATTGTTCTGCGCTCCCAAGAATCCTGACTTAGTTGAATTTGCATACATGCAGTTGGATGCAGAGATGATTCACTTCAGTGGACACTTACAGACATTATTTCCCATGGTCCAATATTTTTGGGACCTGGCGCATTGATACGAGTGTGAAGCGTATGTGAAGCGAATGTGTCACGGCTGGACAAACAGCTCAGCCAATCAGATTTAAGGACCGAAACTACCCGTTTTACAATTACCAACAATATACTGGAGTTTCAGGCAGCATGGTGGCTTAGTGGTTGGCATGTTCTCCTCTCAGCTCTAGGGATTCCCGGTTTGAATCCCCATCTGGGTGGAGTTTCCATGTTCTCCCCGTGTCCGCGTGGGTTCCTTCTGGGTTCTTCGGTTTCCTCCCACAGTCCAAAAACATGGACTAAGTCAATTGAGTTCTCCAAATTTCCCCATATAGAGTGTGTTTGTGTAAGTGAATGTGTGTCCAGTGATAGATTGGTGTCCTGTCCTAGGTGTATCTGCCCAGCGCCCGAAATGTTCTCCCCTGGATGGGCATGGGGACCCCCCCCAACCCTAATATAGGATAAAGCGGGAGATAATGAATGGATGGAGATTTTATGAATTATTATTTGTGTTTTATAGAGACAAATTCTGCTGGGCTTAGTGGTTAGCACGTTCAAATCTTAGCGCTGGGGATCCAGGTTCGAATCTCAAGTACCATTTCCTCCATGTGCCGCATAGGGTTCCCAGGGTTCTCTTCATTAGGGGAAACCCCCCCCCCCCCACGACCCTATTATAGGATAAAGCGGAAGATAATGGATGGATGGACATTGGAGAATCGATGTCCTCCTGTTCTGCTGTTACCCTCCTCCTCTTTTTTTTTTCACTTCAGTCCTTTCCATCTCTGTTTTCCTTCTTGTTCTGCTGCTGCATAAATTTCAGACAGGGGGTCTCAACAGTACAACAAGTGGTTCTTGGGACATACCCTCACCCCAAGTGCACATGATCCTCAAAGCCTTGTGGCTCTTGGATTGCTCATCTTTAAGCAGTGGCAGCCAAACCAAACAGGGTCAAGGCAGCTGAGCACAGCGAGACAGAATGTACCGCCCAGGTTTTTTTTTTTTTTTTCATATCCAACATGCTGCCAGATCAAACATTGTACACAGAGAACGAAACTCATCTTCTGGAGGAATCCTTCTTACACATCTGAAAGACGACTGTTGAGTTTGGGAGGGGGGGGAGGCCATTTGATGAAAAGTTCCATTCAACAGTTTGTCATGGCTCTTCCGGGATACGTCTGCACACACAATGAGGAATTAATGTGTGGGCTTTGAACATAGGGATCAAAGCAACAGTAAAACTGACAGTCTGTCAGTGAGGTGATGCTTTAGCATCTTCTCTTGAGCATTAGTTGATTAGTTAACACTCATTCTGAGCCTCTAACACTTTATTAACACGGCAGGTTTATAGTTTAGAGCTCTTTGGTGAACAAGGCAGAATGAAACACAGACAACCTATTTCCCCCCTCCCATGAAATCTTCCATTTCCAACCTGCCTGAAAGAAAAAATACAACTACTAAGGGCTCAATTCAAGGATTCAAGGATTTTTATTGTCACATCACCTAGTACTGGGGTACAGGTGAGTGAAAAACTTATGAGCAAGCGCCCACAACTGTGAAGAAAAAAAGGGATATTTACAAATATAAGAAATAGCATTGTTTTAGTAAGCCGTCAACCGGCTTTTAAAAAAACAGGTGCACTCCGATTTTGGCAGGTTGCTATTTTAACTGTGCATTGCACAATTTTTGTTTCGTATTCTGTTTATTGTTAATGTGAAAGTTAGATTACCATAGCTAATAACTGCCACATGGCATGCGTTATGGGTTTGTGCACTGCTGTGTGTCCATGTGTGTATAACACGCGGGGTGTACG
This sequence comes from Corydoras maculifer, assembly GCA_019802435.1. NCBI lineage: Eukaryota > Metazoa > Chordata > Actinopteri > Siluriformes > Callichthyidae > Corydoras > Corydoras maculifer. Next base: position 11,502 of record JAFMOD010000849.1, on the reverse strand, counting down.
CGCCTGTATTGATGATTCACTGCCAATATAATAATTAACGTCGGAATGTTGATGTCTGGAGAGGTTGTTTTTAGAAATATACCCACGCCCATCGGGGGATATACAGTGGGTTGCAAAAGTATTCATACCCCTTGAACTTTTCCATATTTTGTCACATTACAACCACAAACATAAATATATTTCACTGGAATTTAATGTGAAAGACCAACACAAAGTGGTATACAATTGTGAAGTGGAATGAAAGTTATACATGAATCAACAATTTTTTTACAAATAAAAAACTGAAAAGTGCGATGTGCAAAATTATTCAGCCC
>JAFMOD010000847.1:55550-78207 GCA_019802435.1 Corydoras maculifer | reverse complement strand
GGATGGTTGCTGATGGTTCCTGATGGTTCTTGGTGGTTTGTGGATGGTTCTCGTTGGTTCTCTGTGAAAGGTTGTGGTATCTTCTGTAGGTCTGAGGTGTTAATTGTAATTTTGTTGTGTTGCAGGTGAATATAAGAAGGACGAGCTGTTGGAAGCAGCCAGGTAAGAACCCTCAGTCACTGTGACAAAGCTAAACCCTATCCCAGCACTCACTGTGTAAACCATGTCCTGTCCACCTCAGCAAGTGACAAGCTTATTATTGCTGATGCTCTTACCTGGTCTGGTGTGTGTGTGTGTGTGTGTGTGTGTGTGTGTGTTTCTCAGAAGCGGTAATGAGGATAAGTTAATGGCTCTCCTCACTCCTCTCAACGTTAACTGTCACGCCAGCGATGGACGCAAGGTAACGGTGTTCTGGATCAGTGAGACGTTACTCTGGTGCAGTGTCTTCACGTCACACTGTTAGCATCACCTCCTGGTTTCTGTGGTCACTTAGCTCTAAAGACCTACTGATGGAGCCTAAAGTCTGTGGACACCCAAAAATACTGAATCTGATTTAAATAACAGAGGGTTTATGAATTTAGTCTGATCATCAGGGTCAGTGATTGGATGATTACAGCGTCCACCTGAATGAGTTTAACAGCGGGGACTGAGGGGACCTTCGACCGCTCTCTACTGCCACCCGGTGGTGCTCCTTTACAAACGTAGCTGTTCTCTCCTCCCTCTGCCGCTGTTCTGATCAGACTGATCTCCTCTGTAGACAGGGGGGGGGGGTGACGTGAAGGCACCACTGATCTTCTTACCCATGATGCCGATCTGACTGTTGGTTTGACCTTTCTGTTTGTTTCTGGTAACTTTCAGTCAACTTCTCAAAAAATGCTGGTAAGTTTTCCTCAGAAAGTTCAGTTCAGTTTGGATCCATTTCATTTCATTTGATTTGATTTGATTTGATTTAATTTAATTTAATAAAATTTAATTTGGTTTGGTTTGGTTTGGTTTGATTTTGGTTTGGTTTGGTTTGTGTGATTCTCAGTTATTTTCTGAACATGCTTGTGAGCTGCTCTTGTTTCATGTCCGTGCTGAGCTCCACCACCACACTGCACCCACACAGCTTCTGATTGGTCGCCTCGGAGACGTGTACAGAGAGCCACGCCCATCGGTCCGCTGGTCTCTTTAGTTTATTTGGAGCATGTTCTGGTTCCTGTAGATGTTCTGCAGACGTTCTGAGTGTTGCACCTGCGGGCGCATAGCCTTCTGATAAAGGACTCTTATTTTGAAGGTTTTTTTTCTTTCTTTGTTGTTGTACCTGCAGCCGTTTAGGCCCGCCCATTTCTTTAAACTCTTTTTTTATTATTATTTTTTTTCGGAACAGTGCCGCCCCCCTCCATTCTGTGTTATGATCTCAGCCAATCAGATTGCAGGTTTCATCATCAGTCTGAAATCCCAGCATGCACAGCTCTGAGGTTCTGACCCGTCATGGACGTGGATATCAGCATGTTTCAGATCTCATGACATCACTTCCTGTGTTACTGTGCGGTTAATGGATCAGTGGAGCGTTATGATTTGCATGTTTACATCCATTTCCTGTTGTATGTCCTGTTTCCACAAGCATCTCTGAAGGTGTGTGTGTGTGTGTGTGTGTGTGTGTGTGTGTGTGTGTGTGTGTGTGTGTGTGTGTGTGTGTGTTCCGGTTCTGCTGTTCTGTTTATATATGCAGTTGGAATGTAAAGATTAAACCTGAAGCCGGGTGTTCTGAGGTCAGAGGTCATCATGCCCGTCTGCCCCGGTGCCACGGCTCCTCTGATGTTTTAATGCTAAAAAAAAGTCACCTTGTGTTAATGTGGATGTAACACTTCAGTATTACAGTGTGTGTGTGTGTGTGTGTGTGTGTGTGTGTGTGTGTGTGTGTGTGTGTGTGTGTTCTGCAGTCGACCCCCCTGCACCTGGCTGCAGGATATAACCGTGTGCGTATAGTGCAGCTGCTGTTACAGTACGGAGCCGACGTCCACGCCAAAGATAAAGGGTGAGGACACTCACACTATAGAACACACACTGATGATGCCCTGATTCAGAAATTAAACCCACCCTCTCTGTGTGTGTGTGTGTGTGTGTGTGTGTGTCTCAGGGGTCTGGTTCCTCTTCATAACGCCTGTTCATATGGTCATTACGAGGTCACAGAGCTGCTGCTGAAGGTGAGACCCAGACGAGCGGCGTGTAAACCAGACACCGAAAGATGTTCTATAAGTGTGTGTGTGTGTGTGTGTGTGTCTCAGCACGGCGCGTGTGTGAATGCCATGGACCTGTGGCAGTTCACGCCCCTTCATGAAGCAGCCAGTAAGAACCGGGGGGAGGTGTGTTCACTGCTGCTGAGCCACGGCGCCGATCCCACCGTCCTCAACTGCCACGGCAAGAGCGCCATCGACCTGGCACACACCCCCGAACTGCGCGAGAGGCTCACCTGTATGTCTCACACACACACACACACACACACACACACACACACACAGCTGTAGTGTTTGACTGACGGTCTGGTTCTGGTTCTGTAGATGAGTTTAAAGGACACTCGTTACTTCAGGCTGCACGGGAAGCTGATCTGAACAAAGTCAAGAAAGTTTCACAGGACATCATCAACTTCAAACATCCACACTCCCTCGATAGTGCACTGGTACACACACACACACACACACACACACACACCTGGGTCAGGGTTCACTGTGTTCTGCTCAGATCTCCAGATCTGATCAGGTTCTCTGTATTTAACTCTGTCTGATCATGAGAGAGCGTCCACTCAGATGTGACTCGATCAGTGATCAGTGTGTGTGTGTGTGTGTGTGTGTGTGTGTGTGTGCAGCACTGTGCTGTGACATCACCTCATCCCAAACGCAAACAAGTGACCGAGCTGCTGCTGCGCAAAGGAGCCAACATTCAGGACAAGAACAAAGAGTAAGTTCTAAAGATGGGGGGGTGATGCAGGGGGGTATTCCTGATCTGATGATGCCTGTCGCTGGTTCTCTGTAGTTTTATGACGGCGTTTCACATGGCAGCAGAACGTTCTCATAACGACGTGCTGGAGGTTCTGCAGAAACATGGTGCTAAGGTACAGAACTCTGCACACTGCACTGGGGATGGGATTGTTCTTTTAACTGTAGTGTGTGTGTGTGTGTGCAGGTTAATGCGGTGGACACTCTTGGACAGACGGCGCTGCACCGGGCCGCCCTGGCGGGTCATCTGCAGACATGCCGCCTGTTGCTGAGTTACAGCGCGGACCCGTCCATCGTCTCTCTGCAGGGCTTCACGGCAGCGCAGATGGGCAACGAGGCGGTGCAGCAGATCCTCAGTGGTACTGACCCCTCACACCTCAACATCAGACTAACCTCTGACCACATTAAACAGGGAGGAGCCGAGTCAGGAGCTGAGGGGAACTGTCATTTAAAGTTCATTACCATTGTGTGTGTGTGTGTGTGTTCCTTTAGAAAACATTCCAACCAGAAACTCGGACGCAGATTACCGTTTCTTGGAGGCGGCTAAAGCTGGAGACCTGGACACAGTGAAGGTGAGAGAGTAATGAGAGTGTAATTACAGATGAGCAGCCCATTAACAAGTGTGTGTGTGTGTGTGTGTGTGTGTGTGTGTGTGTGTGTGTGTGTGTGTGTGTGTGTGTGTGTGTGTGCAGCAACTCTGCTCTCCTCAGAATGTGAACTGTCGTGACCTGGAGGGTCGTCACTCCACCCCCCTGCACTTTGCTGCAGGTTATAACCGTGTGGCTGTGGTGGAGTATCTGCTGCAGCATGGAGCTGACGTACACGCCAAGGACAAGGGGTGAGACCTTCATCCTCTTCATCCTCATCAGCAGCTGTGCTTAGAGAGACACTAGTTCCAGTAAGAACTCCATACTACAGACAGCAACTTAACAGTGTGTGTGTGTGTGTGTGTGTGTGTGTGTGTGTGCTCAGGGGTCTGGTTCCTCTCCACAACGCCTGTTCATACGGTCATTATGAGGTCGCTGAGCTGCTGGTGCGTCACGGTGCCTCAGTGAATGTAGCTGATCTGTGGAAGTTCACACCACTGCATGAAGCTGCTGCTAAAGGCAAATACGAGATCTGCAAACTGCTGCTGAAGGTACACACACACACACACACACACACACACACACAGGATTGATTAGAATCACACTCCTGTGCTCTGATACTGAACTAAATAAAATAGTTCTGTAGTTTAATGTGTGTGTGTGTGTGTGTGTGTGCGCACATGCTGCAGCATGGAGCAGATCCATCGAAGAAGAACCGAGACGGTAATGTAGCCCTGGACATGGTGAAGGATGGAGACACAGACATTCAGGACCTGCTGCGTGGAGACGCCGCCCTGCTGGACGCAGCTAAGAAGGGCTGCCTCGCCCGCGTCCAGAAACTCTGCTCCACTGACAACATCAACTGCAGAGACACACAGGGGAGGAACTCCACACCCCTGCACCTCGCAGGTACACACACACACACACACACACACACACACACACACCTGCTGTTACAGAGCATTCAAACCTGTGTGTGTGTGTGTAGCTGGGTACAATAACCTGGAGGTGGCAGAGTATCTGTTGGAGCAGGGGGCAGATGTGAACGCTCAGGATAAAGGAGGACTCATCCCTCTGCACAACGCTGCCTCCTACGGGGTGAGACTCAGCACTGCACCACTCATATGTACACTGTGTGTGTGTTACAGTACATTACTTCTGTGTGTGTGTGTGTAGCATGTGGACATCGCTGCACTCCTGATTAAGTTCAACACGTGTGTGAATGCGACGGATAAGTGGGCGTTCACCCCGCTGCACGAGGCGGCGCAGAAGGGCCGGACGCAGCTGTGCGCTCTGCTGCTCGCTCACGGGGCAGATCCCACCATGAAGAACCAGGAGGGTCAGACCGCGCTGGACTTAGCCACGGTACACTGACCTGCACTCACAACCTCTCTCACACACACTCACTCACGTGGGTTTGCAGTACTGAGGACTGTGTGTGTGTGTGTGTGTGTGTGTGTGTGTGTGTGTGTGTGTCTCGTGCAGGCGGATGATATCCGTGCGCTGCTGATGGACGCTATGCCCCCCGACGCCTTGCCCTCATGTCTGAAGCCGCAGGCGACGGTGCTGAGTGCCAGTCTGATCTCACCCGCCTCCAGCCTCGATAACCTGAGCGACGGGGCCAGCGGGGGGGGCGACGGGGCGGCGGGGGCCGAGCGCAAAGAGGGAGAGGGTGAGGGACACGCCCCTTCAGCTGTACTGATGGTCTCATCATCAACACCTGTCATCCAGACGGATCACATGACAATACCTTCATCATTATTAAGAGTTGATGATGATGATGATGAAGTGGAACTCTCTTTGTGTGTGTGTGGTGTGTGTGTGTGTGTGTTACAGTAACAGTCTTGGACATGAACATCACTCAGTTCCTGAACACTCTCGGTCTGGAACATCTCAGAGATATATTTGAGCGAGAGCAGGTGAGACACCTCCATCTGCAGCTGCACCCGCTGCACCCACTACACCTGCTGCACCTGCTATACCCGCTGCTGCTGATCAGCAGACAGCACCACACACATCTGACCAGCATGCAGAACAGTGTGATGTCATCATGTTGTCCCTGCCAGTGATGTCACAGTGCTGTACTGTAATGGTCATGCTTAAATTAAATGACTGATCATGCTCCTCCACCTTGTAAAGCTACACCTATACATAATCACCGTGTGTGTGTGTGTGTGTGTGTGTGTGTGTGTGTAGATTACTCTGGATGTCTTGGCTGATATGGGACATGAGGAGCTGAAGGAGATTGGAATCAATGCCTATGGACACAGACACAAACTCATTAAAGGCATTGAGAGGCTGCTGGGAGGTCAACAGGGTACGGTGTGTGTGTGTGTGTGTGTGTGTGTGTGTGTGTGTGTGTGTGTGTGTGTGTGTGTGTTGGGGGGGGGTTGATGACACTGAACCCTGATGTTTGGTGCTGTTTCAGGTACAAATCCCTATCTGGCGTTTCACTGCAGCTCTCAGGGCACCGTCCTCATCGACCTCCCCCCCGAGGATAAGGAGTTCCAATCTGTCGAGGAGGAGGTACACACACACACACACACAACCTCTGATATTCTAATACTGAATGTCTAATTTGTTGACACTGTGTGTGTGTGTGTGTGTGTGTGTGTGTGTGTGTGTGTGTGTGTGTATATGTTAGATGCAGAGCACTATCCGTGAGCACAGAGATGGAGGTAATGCAGGTGGAGTCTTCAACAGATACAACATCATTAAGGTACATCAATCACCCATCATCATCATCATCAATCATCTTCATCATCAACATCATCATCATCATCAACATCATCTTCATCATCAACATCATCATCATCATCAACATCATCTTCATCATCAACATCATCATCCTGCACTGGAACACACCGCATTGTGTGGTGGAGCTGTTGGAGGAGGGGGTTCTGATGTTCCTCAGTTTGAAGTGTGTGTGTGTGTGTGTGTGTGTGTGTGTATGTGTGTGTGTGTGTATGTAGATCCAGAAGGTTGTAAATAAGAAGCTGAGGGAGCGATACACACACCGTCAGAAGGAGATTTCTGATGAGAATCACAATCACCAGAATGAGCGCATGCTGTTCCATGGTATACACACACACACACACACACACACACACACACACAGTGGACGCAGCCGGATGCTGACGTGGTGGTTGATCTGTGCTCAGGGTCACCGTTTATTAACGCCATCATCCATAAAGGCTTTGATGAGCGTCACGCCTACATCGGGGGGATGTTCGGAGCCGGGATCTACTTTGCAGAGAACTCCTCTAAAAGTAACCAGTACGTTTACGGGATCGGGGGGGGCACCGGATGCCCCGCCCACAAGGACCGCTCCTGCTACGTCTGCCACAGGTAAGAGCTGACCGCCCCCTCAACACGCTGTTCAGTCGTGTTCACACGTGTGTGTGTGTGTGTGTGTGTGTGTGTGTGTGTGAGGCAGGCAGATGCTGTTCTGCAGGGTGACTCTGGGGAAGTCGTTTCTTCAGTTCAGTGCGATGAAGATGGCTCACGCTCCTCCTGCTCATCACTCGGTCATCGGGAGACCCAGCGTCAATGGCCTGGCCTACGCAGAGTACGTCATCTACAGAGGAGAGCAGGTACACACACACACACCTCTCATTATTAACCAGGACACTCGTTTCATTTTAATGAATGTGTGTGTGTGTGTGTGTTCAGGCTTACCCGGAGTATCTGATCACCTATCAGATCGCCCAACCAGAGAGCAGCACACAGACCCCCGCTGGTGCACAACATAAATCATAGTCTCTCTCTCATACCCCCCCATCTCTCTGACATGCACCCCCCCCAGTCTCTTGCTGTGTGTGTGAGTGTGTGTGTGTGTGATGATCTTTGCACTTTGATATATTAATTTATTGATTGTGGGCGGAGCCTCGGTTGTACAGCAGTGGAGTTGCAGCATGTTGTTATTGATCACATGATCAGATCTGTATTTTAAAGAAAAGCTGTTTCTGTTTTAAATAAAACCCCATTGTTACATCAGCTCGACTCGTGTGTGTGTGTGTGTGGGGGGGGGGGGCGGGGCGGGGTGCTCTGATGACTGTAAAACATTCTGATTCATTTCTGAATGAGTTCAGTTTTGGTGAGTCAGGTCATCAACAGGAACCATCTTCAGAACCTGAATCTTCAGAACCTGAATCTTCAGAACCCACCTCCAAACATTCAGACGCACAGATGTTCAATAGATACAGTTTATATTATATTATTATACTATATTATATACCATGATATGATATTATGTTATTTAGATGATTCAGTTGTAAAGAGTCGATTCAGAATGAATCAGAATGAATCTGACCTCTCTGGTGGATGGCAGTGTTCTGAGGTTCTTTTTGGTTCTTCTGTGAATTTAGAACATCAATCAGAAACTCAGTAAAAATGCTGGAGAGTTGGCAGGTTCTCCAGTTTGTTTATAAACATGTCCAGCTTTGGAGATTTGAATCGACTCTGTTCTGATATGAATCATTGTTCTGCTGAGCTCGCACACACAGAACTTTCTTTGTAGATGAACTGAGAAGGTTCTCATTGCTTTCTGCACACTTTGGTTCCTTGGTTCTGATTTGCTTCTTCAGATGGATGTACATGAGGATGGGATGGGTTCACCTCTGAGGTGAGGATCATCATTTGAAGAACCTTTGTGACGCCTCGCTTCACTCGGATCTCCTGCCTCCTCCAGAATCCAGAACGTTTGAATATGACTCGAGTTGGGTGACCAGATTCCAAATCACCAGAAGACTATGTTATTGTGGGACACTGGGACACCCTCTATCATCTCTATTCTGCCCCTATGTCACACACACACACACACACACACACATATATATGATTAAACAGAACGGTCAGTTCTTTAATGTGCTAAAGGGAATACTGTCCTGTATTTCTTAAAATGTATATGTTTATATAACTTATATATCTTATTAAATCTGTAACGTAAGAAAACACAGTAAGTTTGGAACTTTCATACTATTTCACAATGATTCTCAAATTAAAACTGGTTTAGGGTGACCAGATGTCCAGCTTTGTGCGGGACAGTCACGCAATTTCATTACTTTTTTACGTGTCCCACAAATTGAGACGTTGTCCCGCATTCACATTCTTATTAAGGTCAGACTCCCGTTTTTAAGCGTGTTTTATAATCTGCCATTGGAGATCTGGTGAATTGGAATCTGGTCACCCTAAATGTGTCCCAGTGCACAAAGCAGGTTCTCTCTCCAAACTCTGATCACAGAACTTTCAGAACTGTAATTGTATGAAATTAAATCTTTATTCTACAGGAATCAGTGCAGTCGTCCTGTCTGTCCCCCGTTAGTGCTACCTGATCAGCAGTCCATGACGTGGGACGCCGCGTGGACATACTGCCAAGCCCCCGATGACGACCTGGCCATCGTCAACAGCAATGCCGAGACGGTCCAGCAAAAAGTGTAGTTTCATTTGCATCCACTTAGTTTTGTTTGTAAATGAGATGTCCATCCTCAGGAAGAAGACGGAGCACTAAAGCTCAAACACAACGCGTGAGTCTGTGAAGAACATGATCTCCGATGATTGATGATTGATGATTGATGATTAGCCCTTCACCAAAATCCAGGTAACACTTTAATGTGCTGCTTCAGAAGATGCTTCAGGATCCAGTGTGTTGTGAGGTACTGGTTCCAGCAGAACTGATGAATCTAACTGGTATTTATAGACGTTCCTTTATTTCAGATTTTATCAATCAGTTCATCCATGATGGATTCAGGACTCGTCTTCCTCCTGATTCTGACAGGTGAGTCTCTGCTGTGTGTTTGAGGATGATGAAGGACGCACTGCTGTAATTAGTGATCAACCCAAAACCCTTATCAGAGTTCATCTGCACAACACCGAGGAAGCCATTTTTATTCTGTTAGTACTAGTTAGTATTGATTAGTATTAGTTAGTATTACTCGTCACCCGTTATCTCAGACATGGACTGGGATTCCTCATGCTCTTTCCCTTTGATTGATGTTATTGGTGTTGATGTTGTTTGTAAGGAACCTTCTTAACTCTGGGTTTTAGATTTAAAAACATGTCTGGAGACTCTGGAGATTTGTTTCCTGATTTGTTTGCGTGGTCGACTTCAGGTGGAGCTCTGAACACACCCCGTTTCATTTAGGGGTTAAATGGGATTATTATCAGGTAACATGGAGCCCGTTGTGGGGTGAAGGTTACGGAACACACTCCCATCTCTCAGGGAATTGAACCCAGAGCCTCTCCTGAGGTTTGAAGGCTGCAGGACGTTGTATTAGTGTGTTTTACAAAAAAAAAACAAGCTTAATACTGAGATCACTCAGTGTGCTGATGAAAGAGCTTCACCTCAGAGCAAACCAATCAGCCGATCAGAGATCAATAATAATCCACCTACAGATGATCAGTTCAGTGAAGAGCTGTTCACATACAAATGGTTAAAACGAACGAGTTCAACAGACATGAAAATCAAGATGACTAAGTTCCAGAGCGAGGACGTTCGGTCAGTGAGCTGTATGTAACCATGGCAACGATGCCTGACCTCACCAGGATTACTGACTCAGCTTCAGATTAAAAGTCTTATTTCATGGGGAGTGGTCACTCAGTGGTCAGGGTGTTGGTTATCAATCTGAAGGTTGTGGGTTCAAATCCCAGGTCCACTGAAGTGACCAGTGTGGGTCCTTGAGCAAGACCCTTAACCCTCAGTGCTGCAGGGGGCGCTGTGATGAACCCTGTGCTCACCTTGTAAGTCGCTTTGGATAAAAGCATCCAAAAAATGACCAGATTTAATGTAATGTAAATGTTTCTGTAATCTTACATTCACACTACAACTGCAAAAACAACCAGAATATTACCATATTATACCATTAACATGTAAACAATTAAACATACAGACAACAAATTAACAGCCTCTTCCATTCTGCAGGGATAGGTCTGGTTGAACTGTCTCTCCCTCGTAAGTACTATATGATCAACCAGATAATGTCATGGGCCAATGCCAGGGCTTACTGCCAAGCCAACCACGATGACCTGGCCATCATTGACAGTGATGCCAACCTGCTCCGCATTCAACAGGAAGCTCAGAAGTATCCGTGCTGCCTGAGCACCTGGATCGGACTGCGCCTCAGCTACAACACCTTCCGCTGGTCCTACGGAAACGAGCTGGTTGGCAGTACGAGCTTCTGGATGGCAAATCAACCCAGCAATGTGCGTTGGGTGGCCTGTGGCGCCATCTATTCCACTGGGTGGTATACTTCTACTTGTACCAACATAGCGCCGTTTATGTGCTTCGATGGTGAGTTCCGTCTCGCTGCCTTGATGTTCTAATAAGTAAATGAAATCTGAGCTTCATACCGCAGGATGATCATTAAAGAACCATTATTTAGCTCCAGAATGCTTCTCGTTGATGAACATAAAAAACATAATCTGCTTTTAATTAAGAGCTTTTTCTTATTTCATTTTTCTAACTGTTAGCGTCACAGCCACCATTTTTAATATTTTTTCCCATGTTTCCTACAGACAGGAACATCGGTACCAACAAGTACATTTACTACACCTCTGGTAGGTCGTGGTATGACGCTCAAAGCTACTGCAGGACGAATCACATGGACCTGGCCAGCTCTAAAAACTCCACAATTCTATCTGTGTTACTGGGGAAGATCTCTGCTGGAACCTGGTTTGGTCTGTACAGAGACCCGTGGAGATGGGTGGACCAGAACCGCATGTCCACCATCAGCTTTTCCTCTACAGAACCTGATAATTACTGGGGGAATGAATACTGTGGTTTCACTTATCAGTTCAGGACCGGGGATGCGCCGTGTTCACTCGCTCTGCCGTTCTTCTGTCATCGGGGTGAGTTCTGTTTAACGAATGACTGGAATTATAAAATTAATATGAAATTTATATAAAAATAATATAAAAATATGTTATGTTATATGTTATGTGTAATATATGTTTTCAGATGAACTGAGTCTGATTAAAAAACCATCAAAGTTCAGATCAAATAAAAACCTCTGTGTGCCAGCTACATAAGTGTGGAAATATATTCCATGAATTTAAATAATTTTAAACAAAGGATTAATGTATATGGCCATTAGAAGTGGTCCTAACACTGACCCTCAGTCACCTTTCATCTGAGCATTCATTATTATTATTCAATGGTTATTACAGCACATTATTGGAAGCACTTATATACACATGCACACACACACACACACACTCACACACTGTGAGTGACCTCTGTTCTACCCCGTCTTTCTCTCTATTGCCAAAACCAGTGCACGGCCACGCCCCCGTTCCTCAATCACATTACATTCAAACTGCTTATAAAGGTGGGCGGGTCAATGTGATTGACTGGCGTACTGTTACCATAACTACCACCAAATGGGGGAGGGGGGGTTGCCATGTAAGAGAAAGGGTGTCATGACCTTAAGCCAAAGACTGAACTACAACCAAGTTCTCTTTATGCTGAATGAATCCTGGTAGATCATGATGACCTGTCCACTGGAAAAAGTAGATCTCGGGTCAGAAAAGTGTGGACACCACTGATCTACACAGTCCAAAGATTTACAAAAAGTGTGTGTGTGTGTGTGTGTGTGTGTGTGTGTGTGTGTGTGTGTGTGTGTAAGCAGTTATTACAGGTCGTAAGTTCTTGAAGGTGATGGTTCAATCGGGTCAGAACCTAAACGATGCTGCAGTACAAGCAACAATTGAGGAGAAGGTGAGGTTCATCCTGCACATGGTTCCTCTTATAGTTCCTCTTATTAAACACAGTTCCTTTTTAGTCACATTTTTAAATTATTTAGAGTTTTCAATACTTGGATGGTTCTCCTTATAAAGTACAGTTACACCCTGTTCCCTTTTTAGTTCCTGTTATAATATTCAACTGACACAGATCCACTTAATATTTAAAGTTTAGCTTCAGCACCCTCATGGTTCCTCTTATATCATCAGTTCATCTTGATTTCATGGTTCCTTTTGTAATGTCTTAGAACCTACTGTTGGTTCCACAGTGTGAAGCTCACAGCTGTGTGGTTCCTTCATCTCAGGAGCTTGTTCTGTTCTGCAGATGCAGCAGAAGCTGATGGAACTTGGACTGACGAATGTCACGGTGAAATTCAGGAACCAGTCTGATGGAACCGTCTTTCACAAGATAACAAAGAATTAGACACGGCCCTGAAAATAGTTCCAAATCCAGAAGCTCTGAGGTTCATGTGGTGCAGTTGTTCTTTATTCTCATTAGGTAATTAAAGGTTTTAATGATAACGATGTTAGATATAATGCAGACACTCTGATCTGCAGTTAGAGGTCCAGTTGAGTCTCAGACTCCACCCTGCGTCCATATCTGAGGTTTGAAAAATGAAATGTGTGGTGAATAAAGCTGTTCAGAACCTGCTCCTGTTCTCCAGTCTTCATGTTCTGCTGTACGTCTGCATCCTCTGAATCTGCAGCTCGTTTAAATCATTTAGGATGAAATCATTAGTTCAATTAATTCAGTCATCATTCTGAACATCTCCTCTCAGTGCTGGGGATCCAGATTCGAATCTCAATCTGGGTGGAGTTTGCATGTTCTCCCTGTGTCTGTGTGTTTCCCTCAGATTCTCTGGTTTTCTCCCACAGAAATGGAATTTAGTGACATCTAGTGTTCAGGTATCAGATTGCAACCACACCTCCAAACAACATGGCGGCTGTACTGAGATGCACTGCGTTTATTGGGAGCAGAAATCAGTTGAGCTTCTTTTATTTTTACAGAATCTTTATTTAAACACTTTAAACAGTTTATTTTAATGATTCAGTTTATTTTTGGGGTGTTATTAGATAAAAACATAAATCTCTACATGAATAAAAATGAAAGCCTCCAACATCAGTGTCTCACACATGATATTCTGAATGAATGGATAAAAATGATTAAATCTTGCAGCCAGTCCTCTCAGATGAGTGGAATCTGTCCTCGCTGCCACTTCAACCTTCACCATAACGTTGTCTTACACTCTGGTGTGGGTGTAATGTCGTGTGCTGTACCTGTAAAGACCTGCACACAGTTTTCACATCTGATGGTTCTGTTGCAGATCAGTTCTGAGGTTCCAGCTCTGTAGGGCTGTTCGTCATGGACTGTATTTCTTCAGCTTCCTCACACAGCTCTTCTAACTGCTCTGCACTGTGGGAGCTTCCTGAAATCTGCTCGTTTGTATCTCCTCCATACAGTTCCTCGACCTCTTCTGGTTCTGCCTTCTCATTTCTCCATGGCTGGAAGCCGTTGGGGATCTCCATTGTTTTTTCTGGTCCACTGATAGAAGAGACAGATGATCGAGCTGTTCTCTTAAAATAGATTGTTGGAACATCAGATGATCCCATTGCACTCTTCTCATTCAGTAACTTCAGTCTGAACTCATCTAAATCTGTTCTCTCCTTGTTCCATTGTTCTAATATTTGGTCCAGTTTGCTTCTCTTCTGGCTCCACCACTGGTTGTGATTGAATAAAGCAGGATGAGACCCTCTTCTGTTTGCTGGCTGTAGAAGCTCTTCCATCTCAGCTCTGATCTTGTGCATCTGTTCATGGGTGTTGGTCATGCTGACGGTCCAGGTTTTATAACCTCTGGATGAAGCATCCTCAGACTGCAGTATGAGCTCATCCACATGCGCCATCCTCCTGCACAGCTCGGTGATATCAGTGTCACTGTGGGATCGGCACCGATTCTGCTCGACTTTTAACTGAAAAAATCAGACAAATAATAAACATCTGCATCTAGATCTGCTCACATTCTGAGAATATAGAAAATCTCATCATTAATCATAATTATTTAACACTAACGGCTTTTTTGTTTCACTTAAATTTAAAACACACAAATTCATTTAACACTTCACTTCATACAGAGTTCAGTCCAGAAAATTCTTTTTTCAAATGTGTTTGGAGTCGGATATTAATCTGTAAAGTGTTTCCTTCAACCCCAAATACAGATGGAACGTTTCAATTAACTCAATTAGAAATGCAGCTGACCCACAGGACAACCATGACCCCCTCTGAGAGAGCCGGTCTTCCTTTTCATAATCATTCCTGCTTCATTATTCATTTCTTTAACTGTACGGTATTCATTTGAATGTTTGATTCAGATTTTTTGGTCCTGTACATTTTAATAAAAAATACTGTTTCACAAACATCGCAGATAAAAATTTCGATATTATTAAATGTTAAAAAGCTCACGGAGTTTTTCAGCTGTTGGATTTTCTTCCTCTGTTGTCTGTCTCTGATGATTATTATTAAAATACAACTCAAAAAGCCCAGAACCGACAGCACAATCAGTAAAGTAATCACTATCGCTACAACATGCCCAAGCTCCGCCTCCTTCAGCGCAGTCTCTGCGAAGCACACAACACACACCGCTGTTAACACACACCGCTGTTAACACACACCACTGTTAACACACACCACTGTTAACACACACCGCTGTTAACACACACCACTGTTAACACACACCGCTGTTAACACACACGTCCTGCTTCTGTGTATTCAGCACATGCTCTCATACAAAATGCTGGTTTATAAATGTGATAACCGATCAGTGTGTCCTGATACTCTTGTCCATACCCGTGCCTTCCACAGACACAGTGTAGATGTGAATGTCCTCTTCGTTCTTCGTGTCCCGGACGGTGTACACGCCGCTGTCTGATCTCTGCAGTCTCTGCAGTGTTAGATCAGTCTGATTGGCTGTAGCTCTGTTTGTGTAGTTGACGTTACACAGAAGTGAGCGCCGCACCAGCGTGCAGATGGGGAACCCGTACAGATCAGAGGACCTTGAGCTTTTAAATATCACCTCTATTGGGTCTGGTACAGGGGATTTCAGAACCAAGGACTCACCTTCCTCCTTCTGAAATGTGGACTTCAGAGCTGAGAAGAAGAAACAGAACATTTAAACAAATCGGGTTTAATCAGATTCATTAAGAAAATCCCCCCTGACCCCCCCCCCACTTCACAGGCAGAGTCACGAGGCTCTGTTTCATATAGACAGTGTTACCAGGAGAGAACCCCCCTTCCTCCCCTTCCCCCCTTCCAGCCAAGGACATTTAAATAAAGGATGGAGAGGGTTTCAGTAACTTACCCACGATGCTGAGACGCACGTTACAGACGTCCACATCTCCACACCTGCATGTGTACCAGGTCCGTTTACTGTACTCCACCTCAGAGATGGTGAGAGCCAGGTCACCGTTCAGGTAATTGATGTAGGACATTTGAAAGCCCTCCATCGTCTGACAGGTTGTCTGATCACACTGAGCCAGAATATCGTGATCTTCATGAGTTCTGATCCACTTAGCGGAGCTGGAACACTTATGTGTGCAGGGGAGAGTAGCAGATGAATGAAGTTTTGCTGGGATAGGTGTAAAAACCAATGTGGCTGCTGAAAAAGAAATGAAAGCCTTTTACATATTTTATTACATGTTTATTTCTAAACTCTAAATATTAATCATTTCAGATTTAAAGGCATAACCAATCAGAGGGCAGGAAACCAACTGCACAGTTCTTAGAGGAGATGTGAGGTGCATTGTGGTGGTGCTGTTAAAGTTTCAGTCGTTTAGGACTGATACCTTCAGATGTGTTTAACACTCAGGTTTCATCTGTTTTAAAGAGATGTAATTAATGTGGTGAGACGAGGAGCACACGTTCAACCAGCACAACGGGTTTCAATCAAACCTTCAGAGTGTTAACACTCCTTCAGATTGCTCGCTCGCTGTGTGTTGGTATTTCAGTCGTTCTCAGTCATTCTCACATCTCAGCCAGAAAGCTCTGCTTCAGTTTGCATGTTCTTCTCATCTCTGTGTAAGTTTCCTTCCACAAACGTAACACACACTAATGTCTGAATTTGGTGTGAAAGTCCTGTGGAGTGTGGAGGCCCACAGACTGTGGAGTGGATGTGAAACTCACCAGTGATGGACACGAGGAGGTGTGAATACAGGACACAGTGAGGGACACTGAACTCCTTCATCACTCATCAGCTGTAACAGATTAATAACACACATACACTGCTTTAATCAAACTAAGACCATTATTAAGTTATAATTAAGTATTTAATTAAGTAAATTAAACTGTATGGAGTATTACTGGACGCTGTGTGCCTCGGTGCCCGACCCTCGGTCGAGTTCTAAAATCCACTTTAACCTCATAATCCTATTTCATTTTCCTTACATACTCCACACCTTTAATTCAGAAAATCATGTCATTAAAGTTGAAAGATGTGATTAAGAGTTTACAAAAGCAGATCCTTTGTTGGTGTCAGTGCTGCTGAGATTCCAGACAGATTTAAACCCAATCATCCGTTCATTAAGATAATCACTGATTTATAAAAAGCTGTATCATCAGGAGACACAGCTTGTCTTCATTCATTTATCTTCTAATAAAGAATAATATTATAATAAAGGAGCGTACCGTCTGAGAGCTTAATCCACATCGTCTCTCTGCCTCCTCATCTGATTATTCTACTTTTAGTTTCATGTTTTCATTTGAAAGATATTTCGGATTCTTTGTAATAATCACACGTGACCTGCAGGTTGTGCTTGTTTTAGTGAACTGAATATTACACAGAAACATTTGAAGACTCTTGTTTTGTGTGGTTTTAGTTTTAGTTCTCACACATGTCCCATTTTCAATAAATGACTTTTTTTTAATAAATACATGAAGTCTTCTACAGAACCGACCGCTTTGTAAATATTTGATTGTAGCTTTTGATGGGACACACTGCAGAACAGTTTAGGGAAGGTCCTTCAGTTCCTCAGTGGCAACTCCACAATACCAACTATTATTTCAGAATACAACATGGACAGAAATGACGGTCAGGGGTCCACATACTTTTGGTCACAGTTATAATGATAATGTTAAAAAAAGAAATGTTGAAATCAGAGAATGTGTGTTTTCATTCATTCGTGAGTTATTCTAATTAGAATAGTGCAGCGATAAAAACGGAAACATTATTCGTGCTTTGTACGAATAATTAATTATGGTGACGTCGATCGACTTCAAAGCAAAGATGTTATTAACAGGAATGAAATGTTCTGATTGCATGTGGAGGTAAATGTCGCCCCCTGCTGATGTTCCAGTGAATTTCACTCCTGCTGTGACGTATGCGATGTGGGCGTGGCTCTGTCAGGCGCCTTTAAATGGCGGTGCTTTGTTTTGATGTGAGTACAGATCGGGGATCAGATCAAACACAGCATTAATAAAACATGAGCCTCTCGGACAGGAGGTCCCACTGAAGGTCCGGAACGTTCCTGTCGGATCAGAGTTCGTTCAGGTGAGGTGGAGCTGGGGAGTCATGTGGGTGGAGGTTCTGCTGCTGCTCCTCAGAGTCTCTGCAGGTCTCACTGAGGACATTCAGATCAGAGTCAATGCTGAGGAACCTGTCAGGAACCTGAACCATTTCTGGAGAAGCACGGGCTTCTGGTGAGACCTCACTCACAATTACACATCATTAATTAATTTAATTACCATCATCTTAATTCTGATCACAGGTTTCAGTTTCAACTCAAAAGATTTCAACAGATTAAAGTCCAAATTTGACCATCAGGTGGCGCAAGACATTTACATCCTAATGTATATCTGTCTGTCTGCCCCCCCCCCCCCCGGTCCTGTAGTCCACCGCAGCCTCACGCGCTGGCCCATCAGTTTGACCTGAGTAAAGACCAGCAGCTGAACCTGGCTCTGATGGGGTCGGTTCCTCACGCGGGTCTGCGGCAGGTTCGGATCCACTGGATGCTGGAGCTGGTTTCTTCTCGGTGAGGGTTCCGTCTCAGGGCGGTGGAACCGATGGAGGACGTGTCTCAATGGAAATGTCTTTGTGTGTCTGCAGGAGAACAAATGGAGAACTTCATTATAACTTCACTCATCTGGACCAACTGATGGACCTCCTGCAACTCAACCACCTGCAACCTGGTGAGATACAGGAGCCCGGGGTGGAGCAGAGCGGGGTGTGATGTCACAGTGTGGTGTGATGTCACAGTGTGGTGTGATGTCACAGTGTGGTGTGTCCTCAGGGTTCGAGTTGATGGGCAGCGTCTCAAACACCTTCACTGACTTTGAAGACAAAACACAAGTAGCTGAATGGAGACGCTTCATTTACATAACAGCAACCAGATACATCAGTGAGAGCAGCACACACACACACACACACACACACACACACACACACATCATCATCATCTTTAACCTAAAGCAAGTGTGTGTGTGTGTGTGTGTGTGTGTGTGTGTGTTTAGATAAGTATGGGCTGGATGTTGTGTCTCAGTGGAACTTTGAGACCTGGAATGAGCCGAACAACCATGACTTCGACAACATCACCATGACAGTACAAGGTGACTGACACATACACACACACACACACACACGCACGCACGCACGCATACACACACACACACAGTTAGTTGAGTTAGTGCTAAAGGGGTGTGTTACTCTTTTGGAAGCCTTTGATCTCAGAATCCTGGTTTGTTGTGGTGGTTTGTTGTGGTGGTTTGTTGTGGTGGTTTGTTGCGGTGGTTGTACGTGGTGGTTGTACGTGGTGGTGATCACTGATGTTCTGAGGTGGTTCCACAGGGTTCCTCAACTACTATGATGCGAGTTTGGAGGGTCTGCAGGCAGCAAGCAAGAGTCTGAGGTTCGGGGGTCCAGGAGATTCATGTCATCCCCCTCCTCATTCACCCTACTGCTGGGCTTTATTACAACACTGCTCCGACACACACACACACTCTGACACACACACACACTCTGACACACACACACACTCTGACACACACTCCGACTCACCGTGTCTCCATTACATCTCTCTGCACAAGAAGGTAACACTGCACTGCAGGTATGATAGTTCAGGAACCTTTGTCTATATACTGTACACAGTGTGTGTGTGTGTGTGTGTGTGTGTGTGTGTGTGTGTGTGTGCAGGGGGGCGGGGCTACATTGCCGATCCTGCAGCAGTTGGTACAGACAGCTGATGAGATCCAGCGGCGGTTTCCTGTGTATCGTTCACTTCCTGTGTTTAATGATGAGGCTGACCCTCTGGTTGGCTGGAACAAACCGCTGGACTGGCGCGCTGACGTCACGTATGCTGCCATGGTAACCAAGGTAAACACACCGCCTGCAGATGTGTGTAGACGTGTTAGTCTGTCTGTACATCTGTGTGTGTGTGTGTAGGTAATCTCTCAACATCAGGACCTGCTCATGGCGGATGTGAACAGCACCATCAACTTCATGTTGCTCAGCAACGACAACGCCTTCCTGAGTTACCACCCACACCAGTTCACCCAGCGCACGCTGACCGCCCGCTTCCAGATCAACAACACCCAGCCGCCGCACGTCCAGCTGATCCGCAAACCCGTCCTCACCGTCCTGCAGCTGCTCGCCATGCAAGGTTCCACACGCCACTGACCGCCGGGTACAACGTGCCATCATGAGGAGGAGGATGAGGAGGAGGAGGAGGAGGAGGAGGATGATGATGATGAGGATGAGGAGGATGAGGATGATGAGGATGAGGAGGATGATGATGAGGATGATGAGGAGGATGAGGATGAGGATGAGAATGAGGATGATGAGGAGGATGATGCCCTGTGTTAATACTGCTGTGTCTGATATGTGCAGGTGAGCAGCAGGTCCAGGTTGCCATGGTAACCAGAGACCCACCAGAAGACATTTCGGTTGGCGTGTTGGCGAGTGTCCACACCCCACAGATACCACCTGACCACACCCACCCCACACACAGCTGGTACTGCAGCGTGCTCCTGTACAACTGCAGAGACACCACCACCTCCAACAGCACCTCCAACACTGTAACACTCAACATCACCGGCACTCCACCACACACAGGTACACACACACACACCATATCATCAATATGTATGAAGTAAACAGTATAATGTGTGTGTGTGTGTAGATGTGATGTATATGATGTACTACATGGATAACCGGGTCAGTAACCCGTATGACCTCTGGAAGCAGATGGGGAAGCCAGATTACCCCACAGTCCAGCAGCTCACTCAGCTCAGGAACCAGGAGGTGGAACATACAGAACACCAACATCACTACAGCATGTAGTCATCATACCAACACGTCTGTCTGTCTGTGTGTGTGTGTGTGTGTGTGTAGGACGCTCAGACAGAAGGTCCTATCCAGTTTTCAGATCATGATGTTCTGACTCTGAAGGTAAAGCTCCCTGTTCCCTCCATACTGCTCATCCACCTGTGTGCTCGTCCTGCACACATCCCTGGACAGGTGAGTCCACCCCACCCCCTCCCTCCCTCAGGTGTGTGTGTGTGTGTGTGTGTGTGTTAGCTTTATAACTCTTTGTGTATTGCAGGTGGAGAGTTTGCGCTTCATCTCCATCACTAAAGGCCAGGTTCTGATCGTGTGGAAGGACCATCACATCAACACAAAGTCAGATCCTCAGCTCTGATTGGATAATGCCGTACCACTGCTACACCCGAATCTGACCTCCACCCGTCTGATTCCTCCTCAGGTGTCTGAAGACGTACGAGGTGCAGTTCTCTGAAGACGCAGCTTCATTCTACAGAATCAACTCCAGAGACGTCAGCTTCACATCCTACACCTTCTCACCAGGTGAGCTCCTCCACCCTACTGCCAGTTCAGTCCCATTACCACAGGGGGATAAAGGTGTAGCACCACCTCATGCAGTTTGTACATCTCTATGCTGCCATCTCAGTGGAACAGTTCTTTGCTCCACAGCGTAGAAACCCTAAGGTGATGGGTGGATGAGGTGATGAGGAGGGTAGATGAGGTGATGGGTGGATGAGGAGGGTGGATGAGGTGACGGGTAGATGAGGTGATGGGTGGATGAGGTGATGGGTGGAGGAACAGAAGAGGAACTGTGAACTGCAGAAGACAGTGAGTGTAGTGTGGAGGTGTCTCCATACGGTGTAGTCCGGTCTCACCGTCAGGATTTAAAATGTTTTATAAATGAAAGTGAGCAGATGATTTAACCTGAACACACCTGTTTATCGTGTGTGTGTGTGTGTGTGTGTGTGTGTGTGTGTGTGTGTAGAGGATGGAGGTGTGTGTGGGTGGTACCGGGTCAGAGCTGTGGATTACTGGGACAGAGCTGGAGCGTTCTCTCAGACTGAGAGATACAGAGAGTTCTGCTGAGACTGCAGTGACACACACACACACACACTGGTGGTTCTGTATAAACACACACACACACACACACACACACACACACACACACTGGTGGTTCTGTATAAACACACACACTCTGAGGTTCTAATAAAGAACACATGACTGAACTCAGCTGGAGGAACCTGATTTATTTACAAACACTCCTGATACATTAATGATGATGAATCATCTGATCCATAACTGATCAATCAGAACAGAGGGTAATCAAAGGGGGGGGGGGCATCTGGAACCGAGTCCTCACCCCTGGACTTCACTTCAGGATGGTGTCCTCATTAGCTGATGGAAGGAGACACAGGAAGGTGGAGACATTAGTACAGCTCTGCAGGGCTCAGCTACACCAACAGTTCAAAAGCATCATACACATGCTACCACAGCCCGCCACAGGGAGGCGCCATTGTCTTTACACAAGTTTTATACGGAGCCAAATTCACATCTGATCTACAATCACAGGTAGGTGTCCACACAGATCTGATCAACCCCCTGAATACACATGGTGTTGGTTTTGAGTTTTTTACAAATGGAGTTCCTTTAAACCCCTCAGATCCGGTTATTAACAAGTGATCACCGCACTGGAAAGAGAGTCGAGCGGCGCCCCCAGTGGCCGTGGTAACTCACCTTCCGCCAGCTGTTTGGCGATGCGCTCCTGTTCCTCCCTCACTTTCTTCTCCTCCTCTTCGATCCTCCTCTCCTCCGCCGCAATGGGCTTCAGGTGATCTGATCAGACACCACGTACGGAGAGAACATACCAATGACCATGTGTTACTGTGAGAACATCCTGCTTCTGATTTTACATTCTCCTCCTCTGTGATCAACATGTCTGAGTTTTACAAGTTCACTTTGAGAACATGAAACCATGAACTCCACGGAATGAATGCCCTTCAGTGTTTTAATGTTTTCAGGGGGTGGTCACTCAGTGGTCACTCAGTGGTCAGGGTGT
>JAFMOD010000847.1:34820-53454 GCA_019802435.1 Corydoras maculifer | reverse complement strand
GTGTGTGTGTGTGTGTGTGCGTGTGTGTTTTAGGACTTGTTTTAAGCAGATGATAAAGAATGGGTGAGTTTTAATTCTATAATCAGACTGAACACATGATGACGTTTACGATACCCTGGGAGAACATGTCCCCCCGTCCCCAGGTATCTGCGGTGTCCTCTGTGTGTACACTCGGTGGGGAACATGAAGGAATGCTGGGACAAGATGGATGAAGAGATTGCTCAGTCCCCAATGCCTCCGGAGTACGAACACAAAGAAGTGAAGGTGGAGAACCTTTATATCAGAACTCTGTATCTCAGCTGCTGTTCTACATCAGATCTCCATGGTTCAGTGTGTGTGTGTGTGTGTGTGTGTGTGTGTGTGTGTGTGTAGATCCTGTGTAATGACTGTCAGAGTCGCAGTACTGTGGAGTTCCATGTTCTGGGGATGAAGTGCAGCAGCTGCGGTTCCTACAACACCTCCCAGGACTGATCGGAACGTCCTCACACCCCAACGCCTCCGTCTCACAGTCCTGCTCATGGTTCTCCACCCAGTCTCTCCTGATCAGAGTCCTGCTCATGGTTCTCCACCCAGTCTCTCCTGATCAGAGTCCTGCTCATGGTTCTCCACCCAGTCTCTCCTGATCAGAGTCCTGCTCATGGTTCTCCACCCAGTCTCTCCTGATCACTGTGAATCAGACCCCCTGCTCTTGAACTCAGATTTACGTCAGACTTTCTCAGTGATGTCACAGTGATGCAGCTCGGAGGTTCTCCTCAGGTCATGGAGTAGGTGCTGTACAGGGTGGAACATGAACCATTGTATGAAGTTCTTACAGAATGTCGGTGCTGTTTATTAATAGCTTCATTAAAACTCATTACTCTGAAACAATGCTTTGTTAATGAGCTGATCTGATTCATTAGAGTTCAGAGTGAAGCTGAGGTTGGGGGGGGATGTGACCTCTGAACCTGGTTTACAATAATGCACACCCTTCACCCCCCCCCATGCCATCACAAACAAACTGAAAAATTAAAGTCAGCAGATTTACTCACTGTCTCCCCCCTGTGGAAGAGTAGACACACAGGTCTCATTAAACCTGGAATGACATCACAGTATGATTGATCTGTTACCACGTGGTAGGACATGTACCACCATCACAAGTTGACTTCAGATTAAAACCATGTTCTAACAGGACCACAAAAAAAAAAAAAAAAAAAATTCCAGCAAAGGATAGTTTTACTTTAGGAAGGATTTATAAATCTAAAGTCAACATACAGAATGGTTTTATTTTAGTTAGAATAGCAGCATGTGAAGATCCTGCCCCACTGCTGACCAACCTGCTGCTTACACAGGCTGAAGGACATGAACTAAACAGAACCTCAAATACCAACCTCATTTAACATTTAAATAAAAAAAAATAATAATAATAAAAAAGAGAAAACCCAAAGACACAGCAGCTTCAGTTATAATGTTTATTTCATACAGCATCATGTGGGTCATTACAGTTCCTTTGGGTTCTGAGAAGAGGAACCCATCAGGAAGCATCTCCTGAGCATCTCTGCAGTCAGCTGGCCTGAGGGTTCTCCGGGTCTTTGTTCTGTTGAGTGGATGTGGTCACAGTGTTCCCCAGATCCCTCATACTGGTTTCCCTGACGATCGGACTCGACTGTCTGCAAACCCAAACAGAACCACAAGGTCAGTCAATGGAGAACCTTCAGCTGATCAGTCATGTCAAGGTTCTAACTGAAGGGGTCACTGATGTGAAGTATTTAAACAGAACATGTTCTAACTGCAGACCATTTCCTCTGAACGCAGTGCTGTGATGTTTCAGGGTGCACAGGTGTGAATGGAGAGCCAGGTTACTCTGTACAAGCTTACCTCTGATCAGCTGCTTTCTTCTTGCGTGCGATTCCAATAACGGCACCGAGGACCACCACGGCGACGCCCAGTCCAACAGCGGCATAGACCACGGGCCCTGGTAACGCCCCCCCGGCCTGCGTCTCACAGTGCTCGCCTGAGAAACCGCTCACACACTGGCACACCGTCTCCCCTCCCTGCACCACACACTCCCCGTTGCCGTTACACAGCCTCGTCCCACACGTCGAGTCCACACCCTCCACGCGGACGTCCACCTCAGAGGACCGGTTTTTAAGCAAAAGACCTTCATCCAGCAAGTTGGGTTTAGTGGGGCGTCGGGATTTTGGAGACTGTGGTTTGGTGCCGGCTCCACCCTTCACTTTGTCGAGTGGAGTTTTACCTGGAACACCTGACCATGCAACAGTTACACACAGGGGTGGACTCAGACACCTTTAGAACATTCAGGACTTAAACTTACAGATCTCATCTGATCCATCAGCGCAGTCCAAGTTTCCATCACAGAACCTCTTGTGGGAAATGCACTCCTCTCCACGGAGACACGACTCTGAACCAGCCGGGCATCGCGGGTCGACCACACACTTGGTCTCACTGTTAAGGAGGAACCCACGTCCACAACCACAGGTTCTCCCACCTGGTGTGGGCAGGCACAGCTGAGCACATCCACTAGTCTCCTTCCCACAGGAACTGGTACCTGGAATGACATGAAGTTCTCTGGTTCCTATAGAAGCTTTAAGTTTATTATAAGAAACCCAGATGAAGACCACACTGGCATTATGTTTCAGGGGTAAGGTTCAGAGTGCAGTACCATTCTGACTCCGTCTACTGAAGGCCTTCACACCAAGAACCTCCTCCTTCACCTCGAACCAGAGTGTTGCCGTCTGATGATCTTCACTGATCCAGCACTTGGTGGGACCTGAAGGAACATCACGTTAGAAGAACAGACTGCAGACAGTCCAATCAGGCTGAAGATGAACCCACCGGTTCCTGTGAGCCACACCAGGAGCTTGTTGGATAACGTAAAGGCAACCACAGGTTCTGCAGTCTCAACCGATTTAAACCCAGAGCCGTCAACACCAACGGAACCAATGAGGCCAAGACCTGAGGACCAAACAAACCCACCCCAGAGGTGCAGTATGGGTAACTTAATCCATGCTACAGGATACCATCGTCACTGTTGGTTGCAGATTGAACACTTACTCGTGTCGGCCCAGTAGAGCCGGTTCCCTTCATCAGACAGGCTCAGGGAGACTGGACTCTTGGCCCCGTCCCAAACCACAGTCCTGCTGGCTCCGTCCATGTTGGCACACTCCAGCAGGGTGCTGGTTCCCTGCAGATCTGCGTTACTGTAACAGAGGCGTCCTGATGGAGGGTGCAGGGTGATGGAGTGCACCACACCCATCTGCTCACCCAGGATCAGAGTGCTGTGGGTTCCGTTGGCGGAGGTAACGTACACGCCGGGCTGGTCCATGACGCTCCAGAACACGTTCAGAGTGGTGTAATCCACCGCCAGCGCAGCGACCATGCCCTTCTTTAACCCAAACAGAGTCCCATGTCGCGCTACGATGGCCTCTCTGAGCTTAAAGAGGCTCATGGTGGCGCCAGCAACATCCCAAACATACAGCTTCTGTTCCCGCAGAACCAGGTCCACAACCGAGGCCTGCTTCACGTTTGGGAGGTCCAGTCTCTGATGCTCTGGCCAATCAGAGAGGCCGAGCGCTGCAGGAACGTTCTGCATGTGTACCTGTAACAGGAGGAGTCTTCAGGGTTAGCCCTGCATCGGTGCACGACTCAGACCTGAGCAGCATGTCTGCATGTACCTGTGACAGCGCTGTGGACAACACCAACAGGAGCAGGGTGGAGTCTCCAGCTTCAGAACAAGTCAGACCATCTTTACCCAGCACCAGAGGTGGAGGACACTTACACACTCCGACCAGACCAGGTGCCAGTACACACTGATGAGAGCACGGCTTTGAGTCACATGGGTTCTCCGTAACAGGCTGCAGCAACTCATGGACCGCCTGAAGAACAAGTAGAACCATGGAACCAAACAGAACTGCAAACCAAGCTCTTCATTTGTCCTGCACACGCACCTTGAGACCACGTGGCTGACCGGGTCGTTTCAGGAGAACCTGACTCTGCTTTCCTGAGAGCTTGTTGGCGTACTGTATGGTTCCTTGACTCGGATCTGACCAGTACATCATGTCTCCAATTACAGCCAATGAGAATGGACTAGGAGTGTCCATCTGCAGGACCTGTTAGAACATACACATCAGCCTGGTTCCTGAACCATGTGAAGGTTCATCTCTAGTTTGGTTCAGGAGGACACCTCTACCTTCACATCATCTCCATCCAGTGTGGCTGAGCCAATGCAGTGCAGCTCCTCATCGGTCCAGTAGAGGCGCTCCTGCAGAGGATCCACAGCTAAACCCGCAGGAGAACGTAGAGAACGCCGCACCAGCGTCCGTCTGTCAGACCCATCCATTCCTGCTCGCTCAATCTGAGGTTCAGCACCAGCCTGGGACCAGAACATCAACCTGCACACACGGCATGCTGGGACATTAAGATGGTGGACCCTCATTCAGCACTGTATTGATCAGCCGTCCTCAGACAGGAAGTGGACTGAAACAGGATGGACTTGACGTTAAGATTGCTCCAGAACAGGAACTGAACTCACCCTCTCTGAGGCATCAGGACCATGGACCGTGGAGCCTCCACGTCAACGACCACCACAGGAGACCTCTCTGAACCCTCCAGCCTCACCGTGTTGATTCGCCCCTCAGCCCCATCGGTCCAGTACAGGCTCCGCCCCACCCAGTCCACCGCCAGACACGCCACCTTTACACCTACAGGACGAACAGGACAGGGGTCAGCAGGTCCCGGATCAGTCAGCATGAGCGTGTTTGGGTGCTCCTTACCAGAGATCAGGGTTCCTCTGCTCGTCTGATCCAGAGTGATCCAGTTCACAGCGTCGCCGTTGCTCCAGTACACCTTCTGCTCCCGCCAATCAAAATCCACACAGACCACCGGCTGCTCCTCAGCCACCAGGAGAACATCTGGACTGGACATCCTGAGATCCAGGAGGAGCAGATCCTTCTGTACCGATGCCAGCAGGTACACCTGACCTGAGACCAGCAAGTGAGGACCATGATCACTGGATTTTAAAGTTCAAAGGGTTTAAAAATAAAGGATCATTCTGATTGAGGTGCAACACTCAGATGACCTTCAGTACCGGGTTCAGGATCTGAGGACTTGAGGTCCTCCACTGCAGAGTGATACCTGTGATGTTGCAGGTGTGTCCATCAGCCTCCAGGACATATCCAGGGTTACAGGAGCACCGGAACGAGCCCTCAGAGTTGGTACAGGAGTGAGAACACCTGCGGGGCGTGGTCACGCACTCGTCCACATCCACACAGGTTACACCTCCATCCACAGAATCAAAGCCCTCCCTGCACAAACAACGCTACACCCCCCACACAGTCAGGACTACAGCGCCACCCTGTGGTCCTGTAACTAGTGTTACAGATCACCACCTACTTTTCCGGTGGGTGTTGTGTGGCACACATGCATGCACTCCGATTCGTCAGCACACGCGTCACTCGCACAGTCTCCGCCTTCATCTGAAGCATCCTGGCATTCAGTCAGGCCGTTGCAGAGAACGGACAGGTTCAGGCACTCCCCACTCCCACAGCGGAACCGGTCAGCAGGGCACGGAACAGCAGCACCTAAAACGAGCACACTCAGAACCTCAAACCTCAACTGTCCAGCAGGGGTCAGTCTCACTCACAGCTGCGCTCGTCACTCTCGTCTCTGCAGTCCTTGGTTCCGTCGCAGTGCCAGCTTTGGGGCACGCACTGCGTCCCAGACGCACATCGCCACTGAAATTGCCCGCACTGAAGTCCATCCTCCTCACAGTTCTGCACACACAGAACACCAACATCAATGAAGCTCCGCCTCCAAACCAGCAGAACCATGTCTAATTTCAGTGACGTCAAGGTTCCAACAAGGAATTGGAACCCGGTACCTGTTCATCAGAGCCGTCCCTGCAGTCCACCTGCCCGTCGCAGAGCGCCTGGCGCAGCACACACTCCTCGCTCTGTGGACAGAGCCACTGATCCCGGCGGCACTGGGTCCGGGCCCCGCAGCCGTCCTCGTCGGAGCGGTCCCTGCAGTCAGGGTGCCCGTCGCACTTCACACTGAGGGCCACACACTGTCCACTTCTGCAGGGGAACTCTGCGCTGCTGCAGCGCTCCTGTCCTGCACCCAGAGAGAGGGGACACGGTCAGAACCCCAGGCCAGGTCACCTCATGGCTATACATCACATTACACATTCGTACCACAGTCCGCTTCGTCGCTGCCGTCTGCGCAGTCGGTCTCGCCATCGCAGACGAAGGCCTGAGAGAGGCAGTGCTTTTTGTCGCAGCGGTGAGGACACCCGTCCTCTGGGGTGAAGCAGCCGTCCTCATCCGATTGGTCCTGACACTGAGCGACGCCATCACACATCTGCCCCCTCTCGATACACTGCTTACCACGAGTGCACTGGAACTGCCCTGCAGACAGACGGGCCACGCCCAGGGTCAACCCTGCAGCCTGAGGTTCACGACAGCCACAGATCAACAGGTCCAGAACCGGTGAAGACCACGAGGCTCTGCTCCAATAAACCAAACTCAGTACAGAGCTCCTACCAGCCTCACACTCCACCGCACACTCCTCCTCATCCGAACCGTCGGGACAGTCGTCCTCGCCGTCACACACGTGCTCGTAGCGAAGACACATGCTGAGGTCCTTACACGCTTTGGATCCATGTGGGCAGTACAGCGGAGCTCGGCTGCCCGGCTCCCCCGCTGGGCTGGGTGTGGTGAGGGGCAGCGGCGGTTTCGGTTCCTCGCCGGTCGATTTGAAGGTCTCCTCATCTGTTCAGAAGTGAGGGTTCAGATTAAAGCCCTCATCGGGGGGGTGATGGGGGGGGGGCTGCTCTTACCGCAGTCGGCCTCGTCGCTGCCGTCTGCGCAGTCCTGCTCTCCATCGCAGAGGAACGAGCGCAAGAGGCAGTGCTTCTTATCACAGCGGTGATCACAGCCTCCATCTGGGGTGGAGCAGCCGTCCTCATCTGACCCGTCCTGACACTGCACCACATCGTCACACAGCTCCGTCCTCTCGATACACATCTGTCCATGTGAGCACTGGAACTGACCTGAGATCAGCACACACACACCGGTCACACACCTGCACAGGGTCAGGGCTTCAGCACATCAGGACTTACTCAGACTGCACTCTGCAGTGCATCCATCTTCATCAGAACCATCAGCGCAGTCCTGCTCTCCATCACACAGGTGGGTGTACAGGACGCAGTCCGAGCCGTCCTTACAGGAGAACTGTCCAAACTTACAGCGCGGGGTCTCCTGAGCCAGCAGAGGGCCCCCTGCACACAAACACAACCAGAGCCTGTACACACACACACCTCCAGATCACACACACACTCCGAACCCCCTGAGGTTCCTGAACCCCTGAGCTCTGGATGAACCAGAACACGTGATCAGCCTCTGGCATCATTAAAGAACCCTGTCCCGGGTTCGAACCCACCTTGCAGAAGAACAGTGAAGGTCCAGAGCGCGAGGCTCAGCTCCCACGCCAGCCACGCAGTGTGCATCGTTAATCACACCCCACGAGCGCGCGCAGCCGCTTTTATCCACGCGCGCCATAGTTAATTACATCCAATTAACTATTCGCGCGCTCCCGGGTTTTAATTTAAGACTCCCGCGGACCACGCTCGTGAACGCAATCATTGACGTCACAGCCGATTTCGCACGAGACTGAATGAAAGTCTTAAAAACCCAAAGCCGTGTCGTCATCATGACGTGTGTTCATTACTGTACTGTTCACACGTTAATGAATCATACATCATTATACATTCACATTTAATATGATAATGAGGCTTATTTTAATATTAAAATTAAGATCTTATTCCCAGAATGAGTTAATCATGATAAATAATCTCATTAAAGAGTTAAATGAGATAAATGTGAGATCGGTGGCAATATAACAGTTTGGTTAATTAAGATGTTAATAATTAGAGAGTTTAATATCGTAAAGTTTCTATTTTTATGTTGAACACTCGATTTTAAAACATTTCGGTTTCTCACTGTTTCATTGAATTATTACTTTACTTTTTTTTATATTTTTGTAAATTTAATGTAATTATTATATTTTTTTGCCCAGCGATGGATTGCCCCCCTGTCCTGGGTCTATCTGCCCAGCGCCCGAGACGTTCTCCCCTGGATGGGCATGGGGAAACCCCACCGCGACCCTAATAGAGGATAAAGCGGAAGATAATGAATGAATGAATGAATATATATTTTTTACTTTAGTTTAATTCTTTTTAATTCAGAGTTTTATTTTTGAATGACGTCAGAATGGGTTAGAATCGGTTCTCACTGAACACGTGATCTGATACACCAATCTGACTGGTTAAAGACACCAGAGAGCTTTGTTTAACTTTAAAACTCTGTGTGTGTGTGTGTGTGTGTGTGTGTGTGTGTGTGTGTGTGTGTGTGTGTGTGTGTGTGTCTGATGATAGGTTGGAGCCTGCTTATCTTTCCCACCCATGTGGGAAAGGGGTCGAACCCTTCAACCCCAAGTAAACCCCCTACCACACACACACACACACACACACACACACACACACACACACACACACACACACACACACACACACACACACACACACACACAAACAAACAAACTTACATTAGTATCGTATATATGAGTCTCAGGTTTGTGTTGGTGCAGTTTCATGCTGTGTTCAGTCAGATGTAGGTGTGTTTTCCTGAGTTACAAGACTTCTAATAAAGAGGTACACACACACACACACACACACTTAAGTGTTCTATTGCTGGCAGTTGTTACAGTACTTGGCAGAATTGTGAAGACAAAAATAGCCATAATCAACACACACACACACACACACACACACACCATGCGCACACACATTGTGACAGTGCAGTGACAGTGTGTACATTTCCACACCCTTATGTGTAACTGAGCATGTCAACACATGGCAGTGTGAAAACCACAAGCACTGTGTGTGTGTGTGTGTGTGTGTGTGTGTGTGTGTGTGTGTGTGTATGTGTGTATGTTTGTGTACAAAACCTTGCTTAACCCAGTACATTATCTCCAGCATGCCGTCCTTCACTGCAGGAAGAGAGAGAGATGAAGAAGTGAATAAACAGGAGCAGCAATGAATCCAGCAGCCTTCATTCAGTTTACCTTCATCTTCATCATTACCATTATCATCAGCATTACAGGTAACACACACACACACACACACACACACACACACAGATGTGTAGTTATAGTTCATCTCTCTCTCTCTCTCTCTCACATTCAGATTCTTTAATACAGTTTCATCCTCCACCTGCAGCTCAGTTAGGCTGGTCTTGAGTGTGTGTGTGTGTGTGTGTGTGTGTGTGTGTGTGTGTGTGTGTGTGTGTGTGTGTGTGTGTGTGTGTGTGTGTGTGTGTGTGTGTGTGAGTGTGAGTAATTCTACTTGTTCAATATAGATTCATTATTGTTAATTAGGAGGGGATGAGTGCATGTCTGTGTCTTTATTTTAATGGCAGATAAGGATGAGTGTCAGCTCGGCCGCATCTGTGGAGATCACAGTCAGTGTCATAACACACACGGCAGCTACTACTGCACATGTGTTTCAGGATACAGTCCCTCTAATAACCTGAACATCTTCATCCCCAATGACGGGACATACTGCCACGGTCAGTACACACACACTTATAATACTATACTGCCTAACACACACATACTGCACACAGTCATGATATAGCACATTTAAAATAAGTGTGTGTGTCTGTGTGTGTGTGTGTGTGAGACAGATGTAAATGAGTGTGTGGTGGAGGGTGTGTGTGGTGAGGGTGGTGTATGTCTGAACACAGATGGTAATTTTTCCTGTACATGCGGAAATGGATACAGGATCCAGAATGGAGTAGAACCTTTCCAGCCTCACACACACTCCACTTACTGTGAGAGTAGGTACACACACACACACACACACACACACACACACACGCCCATGTGGACACACATTCTCATGTAGCTGTAGATTTAATTAAAGTCTATTGATGATGAGACAAGTCTTGGTCTTAGAGAAAAGAAATAACAATCACAAAAAAAATATTAAATCCATTTATTCTGATGTTTGAACACAAGGGGGCAGCAGATGGTCAGTTAAAATCCACTACTGGCCAATTTAAAATGGAGGCACCTCCGTGATCAGCCACTAGAGGGGGTTAAGTGTGCTGATAGTGATCTGGACTATTTCTCTTCCTTTAATCCAACATTAAATAAGTTTCAGAATTAATTATTGATCATTATAAATACACTTTCAGTGATTTTATGAAAGACTGCATGCTGCAGTAAGAGGAAGTGAAGAATGGAGTTTACATCCTACAGCTGTATCTGAATAACTATCACTTGTGTGTGTGTGTGTGTGTGTGTGTGTGTGTGTGTGTGTGTGTGTGTTTAGAGGTAGATTGTGGACCCCCTCCCTCCGTCCCTCATGCAGTGGTGACCGCCCCGTTGTTAACGTATTATAACAGCAGTGTCCAGTTCAGGTGTGCTGAAGGTTTTAACTGGACGAGTGGAAATGACACATCGGTCTGTGGCTCTGATGGAGGCTGGAGTTTTCCCAGCATGCACTGCGACAGTAAGCAGACGCGTCAGTAACGTTGTTGTGTATGAATGAGTTTGTAATCAGGTGATGTCCTGTGTTCAGGGGTACAGTGTGGCGTCCCCCCCTCGTTCCCTCAAACCGTCATCTCATGGGACGGCCTGAAGAGCGTGGGGGCTGAAGCGCACTATAGGTGTGTGGATGGGTTCTATAACCCCGGCACTGACAGCGTGAGTGTCTGTACTGTCAGAGGAACCTGGAACCTTCTGTGGTTCCCGTGTACAGGTACGTTTTTAACGTCTTCTCTGTAACCTTTAGATCCCGCAGATTAAACACTGAATGTGGTGTTTGTGGTTCTGTATCAGAAATCCGGTGCGGCTCTCCACCTCGCCTCCCTCATGCTGTATTATTATGGGATGGCAGCACAAAGAGCGGGTCTGTAGTGCAGTATGTGTGTGAACCAGGGCGTGGCGCTGTGGGAACAGGAAGTGTGTCAGAATGCAGCGTCCGCGGGCAGTGGACACAAAGCAACCTCACATGTGAAGGTGCTCAGACTGTTCTTCAGCAGTTTGTAAATGTTTAAATCTGCTGCACCTCCACCTGCACCTCCACCTGTACCTGCACCTCTACCTCCACCTGCACATGCACCTCCACCTGCACATGCACCTCCACCTGTACCTCCACCTGTACCTCCACCTGCACCTCCACCTGTACCTGCACCTCTACCTCCACCTGTACCTCCACCTGCACCTCCACCTGTACCTGCACCTCCACCTCCACCTGCACATGCACCTCCACCTGCACATGCACTTCCACCTGTACCTGCACCTCCACCTGCACCTGCACCTCCACCTGAGCATGCACCTCCACCTGCACCTGTACCTGCACCTCCACCTGCACATGCACCTGCACCTGCACCTCCACCTGCACCTGCACCTGCACCTGCACCTCCACCTGCACCTGCACATGCACCTGCACCTGCACCTCCACCTCCACCTCCACCCCTGACTGAATCACAGCAGCATTATAATCCCTGAAAATCCCTGAAAACAGAAACAATCAGAACTGAAATGACCTGATGATGACTTTTTATCCCGTGTTTAAAACTTTCTATTTGAATTCTCTTTGCAGAGATCCTCTGCTCTGACCCCCCTGTGCTGCCGCACAGTGGTCACCTGTGGAATGGCAGTGTAGCTGTTAACAGCTCTGTGGTTTATTACTGTAAGGAGGGATTTTATTCTGCGTCAGGACTAAATAAATCTGTGTGCAGTCAGAACGGTTCATGGAGTGAAGTCACTCTGTCATGTCGAGGTAAAGTTCATCCAACAAACACATTTCTGCCGCAAACGAGGACAAAACAAATACACTATATGGACAACAGTATTGGGACACGCTTCTTAATCATTCAGGTTCATTCAGTCCCACTGTGACTGTTTGCCATGGACTCTGGACCCCCAGAGCCTTTAGAAGGGTCATTCATAGTATAATGATACCGTTTATTTGTAAGGGTGGGGTCAGACCGTGATCCACTGCACAAAGCAAGGTCCATAAAGACACGGCTGGGTGGGTGAGTCCTGACTGCAACCCCATCCATCACCCTTACCATGAGTCAGACCCCAGATTCTGAATCAGGTCCTATTGGTGTCTGACCTCACGAATGCTATTTTCCCTCAGATCCACTCCAAATATTTGTAGAAATCCTTTCCAATAGAATGGGAGCTGTTTATAACTGCAGTTCAGCTTTGTCTTAAAACAGGATTCAAAATGTATTCTGTAGCTGTAGTGGAAGTGTAGCTGTCTCAATATTTTTGTTCATATAGGGAATCATATCCATAAATCCATCTGAACCCCTGTTTAATTCGGCTGAATCAGCTGTATGAACCACACCTCCTTTAAACCTGCCCCCTGACCTCTTTCTCTGCAGAGATCTTATGCCCTGACCCTCCTGTGCTGCCTCACAGTGGTCGGTTGTGGAACGGCAGCCTACATGTTAACAGTTCAGTGGTTTATTACTGTAATGAAGGATATTATGCAGTGGAAGGAGACAGTCAGTCCTTCTGCACTGTGAACGCTTCGTGGAGTGAGGCTACTCTTGTGTGCCGAGGTAAAACCAGTTTTAATGGACGTTCAGACCGTCGGAGTGCTGTGTTATTCTGTTGTCCTCATTATGTTTATGCATCGCAGCAATAATAACTCATTATAACTCATTATCAGCTTCTGATTTATTCATCTCACAGTGTGATGATGGAATCTGTTCCTTTTTGTTATTGATCATTCAGTTCAGTTCTGAATAAAAATATGATCTGCTCCTCTGGTCTATTAGAACGTGTATCTGTGTTTCTGTAAACTGGGTCTGAATGTTAAAGTGTATGTGTGTGTGTGTGTGTGTGTGTGTGTGTGTGTAGAGGTGCAGTGTGGCGTGCCCTCCCCGTTCCCTCATGCTGTGATGTTGTGGGGTGGTGTGAGTAATGTGGGAGCTGCAGTGCATTATAAGTGTGATGAGGGTTTTTATAACACTGGAGCTGAGGATGTGAGTGTGTGTATGAGCGGAGGAACCTGGAGCCCCCTGCACTTCCTGTGTAGAGGTAATGTGGAGCTTCATGTTTCTTTTCCTGATGCTGATGCTGATGTGCAGAAGCGTACAGTGTGTGATTATTCTGATGAATCCTGTTCGTTAAGGAGCTCATTCATGTTCTAGACCTGACTGCCTGAGGACAGTCACAATAATGTTTGTAGCCTATCCCAGTGCAGAATCCCAGTCATTTCTTACTAATCACAGAAGATCATGTCTGCTTCATTCCATGTTCCATACACTTCCCAACATCAGTGTGAGGTGTTATTAAAGCGCTGCAGGTGGAACGTGTGTTCAGGTGTTCCAGGTACAGAACATCAAAGACAGAGGCTCGCTCTCTCCATGACACCTGACTCACCTCACAGGACCACCAACTGATTAAAGCTGCTGCTCTGAGGCTGTTACATAATGTTGCTTTAATATCCTCAAAGGAGTGTGTGTGTGTGTGTGTACAGAAGTGGATTGTGGTAGACCCCCCGGTCTCTCTAACACACTGCTGTTGTGGAATGGAACCTCGACTCTGGGTTCCGTGGCTCTGTACCGCTGTGTCACTGGGTATCAGAGTGTGGGTGCTGGTGTGAGTGTGTCAGTGTGCAGCTCTGACAGCAAGTGGAGCTCCATCCGCATGCGATGTAACGGTACAGACACACACACACACACACACACACACACACACACACCCGGGCTGTGGTTTAAACATGTAGAAACTCTCCGTTTGGAAGCTGTCGTTCACGGTGACCACACTCTCTGTACTCTCTGATCCACAGCCTCCTGTGGTCCTGTCCCAGAGCTTCCTAATGTCCGAGTGCTCTGGGGAAATGGCTCCTTGGTCGTGCATCGATGTATTAAAGGCTACTACAGCCGAACAGGAAGTGACACATCGGTGTGTGACGTCACAGGGAGATGGAGGGTTGCCACCCTGCGGTGCAGAGGTACATACACCTTTAATACTGTTCTGAATGAATGAAGGCCCTTTGTTATCGTTTTGTTGTGTTCTGTTTGGGTCAGAGCTGAAGTTCAGAGTGGAGGGGTTGGAGGTGATGAATGAGAGATGTCTGCGCTGGAGGGTCACGCCCGAGACTCCACACCGAGAACAGTACACAGTGCGTATATTTACATACGGTCATTAAATGAAACTGCCCTCAGACTCAGCAATGAAATGATGACCGAACCTGAAGAGCTGTATGAGAACCTGAGCGCTCAGTTTAATGACCGCAGGGTGTGTGTACAGGTGGAGTTTGTAGGAGTGAGAGATTTTGATCCATCGTTTCGGGATAAGAGTAGAAAAGTGTTCAGCTCTGCAGTGTCTTATCCTTCACTGTGTTTAAACCTAAATCCCATCACCAACTACACCATCACTGTCACTGCAAACAGCACCGGAGACACGGCCGCTGTTACTGCCAATACCAGTCTACCAGGTACACACACACACACACACACACGCACACACACTTCACTCAATCCAACTCTGTCTTTGCAATGTGAACCAGGTCCTTCTGTCCAACATCAGTGTCTGACCTCACAAATGTTCTGTTCTTTAGAGCCACCTGCCCCTGAGGTCTGGTACACTGAGATCAGTACACAGTTACCCACGCTGCGATTACGAAGATCCACCAACAGCCTTGATCCCATATGGTAAAGACCACACACTCAGTCAGTGTCTCTCTCAGTCAGTGATTAAGCCTCCTGATAACAGCTCTGGATTATATCCATGCTCACCTGTGTGCAGTGTGTATCAGGTGATGGTGGTACCGGTGGAGGGTGTGCTGGTGTTTGAGTGCAGCTCCACTCTGTTGTGCCACGGTGAGTATGTGGCGGCTCAGCTGAAGCTCAGTGAGATCGGTTTGGATGTGAACTTTACACTGGGAGATGGAGAACCACATGGAGGTTTCTACAACATGCCATTGGAGAATGGACAAGATTATTACATCATACTGCGCAGCGTCTGTACCTGGGCTCAGGTGAGTCTACAGTTATTATCTTTAGATGTGTAGCTGTTATTTATGTCATTAGTACATTTTATTACATTCATAAGTGTGTGTGTGTGTGTGTGTGTGTGTGTGTGTGTGTGTGTGTGTGTGTGTGTGTGTGTGTGTGTGTGTGTGTGTTTCAGTTGAGAAAGCAGTCTTGCTTTATCTGGGCTAAAGCTACTGGTGAGAGTTTAATAAATGATTATTATAATCGTTAATGACATTATTATTATTATTTTTCATTTTAAGACACTTTTCCAAGTTATAAGTTATTAGCACACTACTTTATATGAATCTAATTAATAAAGATACAAAAACATGTGACATTACAACAAACAACAGTTAACAATATACTTAAAATCCAATCAGAATTAAGACCAAATGGATTTTAAATTCTAGTCTTTAAAATCTTTACAGAATCCTTCGTTTTCAGTGGATTTGAATCGTTTGGTGTTTATGAAGTTAAAAGTTTAAACTATAGATAGTGTCCAGTGATACAGGGGTGTTTTTCTGCAGGGACGTCCTACGCGACGCAGATAGCAGCCGTGGTGACGTTTGGCTCCATCGGCGCTCTGGGGGTCCTCAGTGCCACGGCTTACTGCTTCAGCTGGTGTGGATCTGACTTCAACACAGATTTAGTGTTCAGTGTTTCTAATGCCCTCTCATCTAAACTATGAACAGACCAAATATTAAAAATGAAAATGTGACCTGTTTAATAATGACACTTTCTGTTTTGTTCATGCTGCAGGTTTCGGAAATCACACATCATCTGATGGAATATTAATTTAAACTGATTTTTTAAATTAAAATATAATTTTGGTTTAACATGTCTGAAGTGTTTTTAATGTAACTTTATTCACCATCTAACAGTGCTTTAAAGTGTACCGAATGTTCAAACTCATACTGAGAGTAGATTCTAAATACTTCTATTATAATTTTTTTCAATAATTACGGAAATTTTTAATCATTAAAAAGTCCGATAAATATTGTTAAAAAAGAAAGTTATGGTAAGGAGAGTTTAAGGACAGGAGCCGATTCCAAAGATCCACAGAGTCGATTCTCTTTTGCGCGATGCTGCGGGTGTGTTTCAAACCTCACCATGCTCACTTATTAGTGTGCCTAAATAGTACTCTGCCGCCATGCTATCCAATAGGCAGCTGGGTGATATAGTGAGGCTCGTGTCGGTTTGAGACACGGATTGCGCGTAAGGCTTAAGTGAAGCGCTGAGAGAAAAAACCCAACGATCGACGTTTTTCGACAGCTGAACCATAAACTTCATTTTTACAAGTTTATCCGAGTTATAACAACTTCTTTAGTTAAACAACGTTCGATTTTCCTTACATCCTTAAAGTTAAGCTTGGCATTTATTAATTGGTTTTATAGTAATAATAATAATAATACAACCCCGTTAACTTCAGAAGGTGAGAGGTGATCAGTTATCTGTGGTTTTAATGTTTGCGATGCTCATGATGTTCAGAAGCTTTTTTCACTTATTTGGTTAATCTTTTTATATGATGACCATTTTAAACAGGTTTATAAAATAAAGTTTCACGAGGTGATTATAACCAACAACCAGGAATGTTCTCAGTGGTTAAATATCGAGGCATTGATTACAACTATGAGGTACATTCACTTTGTTACACAAAAAGTTTCTCCTTATATTTTAATTGTTCAGTATACAGCAAATTACATTTAGAACAATGTGTGAACTTCTGATCTATTGACTTCATTGTGTTTATATAAATCATCCTAAAACCCTTTATTGTAAACGTTGTTTATACTGTCCTCTTTAAGGTCTGTGAAATCTAAAATGAGCCCTGTTCTTATTGTGATCCATTATGATGATTATGAAGTGAAATTTGATTTCTGAATGTATTTCAAACAGGCTTCAGTCAGGAACAGGCTGATGATGAGTTTACTAATGCTGCCCGTCCCCAACAAAATGCTGTTCCCAACAATAAACCTGCAGGATGAGGACTACAGATTGGCATGGGGTCAGGAACACACTGCTTTACAAATATGTTTCATCATAAAATCATTATAAACACATTTTAGATTTGGACTCACAGATTGTGTTCATCTTTATACTCAGTTACATGTTCTCAGTGCACTTTGATTCTGCTGGAATCTTATCTCTGCTCCTTATTGAAACATTAATGTTTAAATTCCCTGTATAATTAACTGCTGTGATTGTGATTAAAATAAAGCGATGACTGCATTCTAACAGTGAAGCAGAGCTCCTCGTGTCAGTTAGAGGAGGTGAGCTCCAAGATCTTTGATCTAAAGCCTAACCATTCAGCAGAGTCTTTGGAAAGGTACTCTCACTAACTCGGCATGTTGTCTAGGTTACCTGTAGTAGTTTATGGGTAACGAAGGTGTGTGTTTCTGTAGATTTGACGTGGGTTTGAGTGAATTAGGAGGAGATGTGGTGCCGAGCTCTAACCCTGCTTCTCAGAGCTGTGTGGATGATCAGGAAACTCAGTGGCTGTTGAAAGGAGAAGAAAGAACAGCAGAACAGGGTGGAGTGGTGGAGATGTTCAGTAGGGTTCATCCATGTTCTGCCAGTTTCCAAGGTTACAGTAATCTAACTGCTTCATGACTTTTATTATGAGCTGCAGTTTTAAAACAGTCTCTGTCATTAAATCATTAATGGCTGTCTTTAATCTGAATTTACATTCTAAAGCAGAAGCAGATTTAATATGATTATTATTAGATTTGATATTAATTTTAAGCAGAAGAACAGATGTGGAACCTTCTGGATGTTATAGAGTAATAATGTAAATGGATTGAACACAGAATCCAGCTCTTTAATATATGATGTAATGGATGTACTCTTTAGATCGCTTCCTTCTAGAGGAGGTGATAACCAGTGATACCGAGCTGAAGATTAACCTGCCCTCATTCTCCTCATTAATGAAGAGGTTAAAAACACTGCTGGTATCAGATCCACTGGATCTTCATCCCTGTGGATCATCTCTTATTGAACACATCTCCTTTAGGTACTAAACAGCTGGATTAGGTTCCATTCACCTTCAGTGTGTATTCAGAGCTGAGGTATCCCTGCCTCTAAAATATGTTAAAAGCAATATAACTATAAAACAAAAAAATGTAGATATGGCTGAAGCCTGGATGATACAGATTAAAGTCTGTTTTTGTTTAACTCCTTCAGACACTGTGCTTCATATGAAGCCTCTTCCTCAGACATCAGCATCATCACCACACACCCTGTGATTGAGG
Organism: Corydoras maculifer; assembly: GCA_019802435.1. Taxonomy (NCBI): domain Eukaryota; kingdom Metazoa; phylum Chordata; class Actinopteri; order Siluriformes; family Callichthyidae; genus Corydoras; species Corydoras maculifer. The sequence goes on along the minus strand of JAFMOD010000847.1, from coordinate 35,144 downwards.
AGTTCAGAAAAGAGACATGTTTTGATACTGAGGTATATAAAATATTTAAAAATATTAATATACACTTCATTAATAAAGACAGATGATGGTTTAACATCATGCCGTCATTCTGTTCAGATGAATGTAAACGTGTTTTATTAGATTATTTCTTTTGCAGAGCTTCATGCTACCTGTCATCATTCAGAGCTCTGGGTTGGAGAACCTAGATTATATCAGCTCTGTAAGTAACGTGCAGGACATTCTGAATCTGGTTCCTGAATCAGCAGAAGAACCACATTCTCTATTAGAGGTTCTTCAACCAGGTGAAATATTTCACTCTGATCT
>JAFMOD010000845.1:14388-29001 GCA_019802435.1 Corydoras maculifer | reverse complement strand
TGTGGACCCCCCCCTGCGACCCTAGTAGAGGATAAAGCGGAAGATAATAGATGGATGGATTAAATTTGGATATCACGACTGTGAAGTTTTTCTCGTAACACACGGCATCTTTTCAGTCCTGTCTAAGTGTCGTTAAATATAGTTATGAATATATATATATATATATATTCATTCATTATCTCCCGCTTATCCTCTATTAGGGTCGCGGTGTGGTTCCCCATGCCCATCCAGGGGAGAATGTTTCAGGCGCTGGGCAGATAGACCCAGGACAGGGCGCCAATCCATCGCTGGGCACACACTCACTCACACACACACACACTCTATATGGGGCAATTTTTGAGAATTCAATGAACTCGATCCATGTTTTTGGACTGTGGGAGGAAACCGGAGAACTCGGAGGAAACCCACGCAGACACGGGGAGAACATGGAAACTCCACCCAGATGGGGATTCGAACCGGGAATCCCTAGCGCTGAGAGGCGAATGTGCTAACCACTAAGCCACCGTGCCGCCTATATATATATATATATATATATATATAGGTATATATTGATCATCCAGCACGCCGGAATCAAAGCAGATTTAAATGGTAAAAAAAATATTTTATTTGATTTTATTGGTTTTCTCTTGATTTTTTTTTTTATTTCTGTAAAAAAAATCGAATAAATTCCAGAGAACGTTGCAGCCACTATATAACAATTATGTTTAAAAAGCCTGAAAAAGTTAGAAATCACAGCTGTGACCTGAAAATGACATATTTCTCTTAAGCTTTGTTGATGACAATTTGTGCTTAACTGCTCTGTTTTTGTGCAACAGGCAATAATGTCTTTATAATGGAAGAGAACATAATAGGTTACATTGTTATAGCGCCATTACAAAAAAATCTGAATGAAGAAAGCAGAGAACTGTTAATGAAAAAGAAATGTCTTTATGTCAAATTCAAATGTAGAGAAAATGAGTGAGAGTGAGAGAGAGAGAGAGAGAGAGAGATTTTTAACATTGTGTCTTCGAAGGACCGACGCAAACAAAACTATTTTATTTATTAAGCTGTTTCTTTATTTATGAGACACATTGACGTTCGCCTCTTAGCGAAGTTTGAATCCCAATCTGGGTGGAGTTTCCATGTCCTCCCCGTGTCCCCGTGGGTTTCCTCCGGGTTCTCTGGTTTCCTCCCACAGTCCAAAAAACATAGGTTCAATGTAATGTGGTTGCTCTAAATCACCCCTACATATATAGTGTGTATTGGTGTAGTGGTTAGCATGTTCTCCTCTCAGGTTCAGGCGGAGGGTGGAGTGTCCATGTTCTCCACGTGTCTGTATGGATTTCCTCCACTTACCTCCCACAGTTTATAAGCACAGGTTCGAGGTGAATTGGCTGCTATAAATTGCCCCATCTGAAGTGAGTGTGTGCGTGCCTACTAGGGTCGCGGGGGGGTTCCCCATGCCCATCCTGGGGAGAATGTTTCGGGCGCTGGCCAGAAACACCCAGGACAGGGGGGCAACCTTTCGCTGGGCACACACTCACTCACACAGACACACACTATAGGGGGCAATTTGGAGAATTCAATTGACTTGATCCATGATTTTGGACTGTGGGAGGAAACCGGAGGAAACAGACACGGGGAGAACATGGAAACTCCACCCAGATCGGGATTCGAACTGGGAATCCCCAGCGCTGAGAGGAGAACATGCTAACAACTACACCATTGATCCCCCCTTCCCCCCCCACACACATATATATGGGTGATTTAGAGCAACCAAATGACCTTGTTCCATGTTTTTGGACTGTGGGAGGAAACCGGAGAACCCGGAGGAAACCCACGCGGACACCGGGAGAACATGGAAACTCCACCCAGATCGGGATTCGAACCGGGAATTCCCAGCGCTGAGAGGCGAACATGCTAAACCACTAAGCCACCGTGCCACCCTGTTTATCAGCGTAATTAAAATGATGACCTCGTACTTGGTGCATTTCCTTTGCTGTGATTGGTTAATGACAGAACGTCTGGTTCGGTGTGGAAACGAAGACATTTGTTAAAAAAAATAAAGAACATCTTATAAAGCAAACACAAAGCCATCTTCCACCGGCGGGCGGTCGGGCGGTCGGTCGTGAGGAGGATGAGCGGAGGAGACAGTACCATTGTTATTCTGTGCAACCCCAAATGTTTCAATTATTCATCATCATCATCCTCACCTGGCAGTAAGAGCACCGGCACCAGAGGAACCGAAGTGAGAGAATAAAAAGCAGACGGGCTTTATGGGATGAGGAGGTGTCGGGGTGGGGTGGGGGGGGGGGGTGAGGTCTCTGCCTGTTTAAATCAGATGTGAGTGGAAAGCCCAGTGCAGGGCAGAGGTGTGTGTATGAGAGAGAGAGAGGGAGAGAGAGATGTTTTATAGCACTGTTCCGTGCTATGGATATTATATATGACTGCTGCCTCTGTTCCAAAGACCTTGAAGATAAAAGAACATCACCTTGATGTAGAAAAAACTGACGCCTTCGCTAAATAGACGGCGCTTCCTGACATACGACCCTCCGCTTTACGCTGAATGCATTCTAAGGAGTTTCGGTTACACGCTCGCGGGAATCGCAATCTCAACAGCGACGACGCGACGTGCCATTTAAACATATAAACAATAACCACCATCAGATTAATCTGTTTAGATCCATCCATCCATCTATTATCTCCTGCGTTATCTTATATTAGGGTCTGGATGGGGGGGGGTTTGAATCCCAATCTGGGTGGAGTTTCCATGTCCTCCCTGTGTCTCCGTGGGTTTCCTCCGGGTTCTCTGGTTTCCTCCCACAGTCCAAAAAACGTAGGTTCAAGGTGATGTGGTTGCTCTAAATCACCCCTACATATATAGTGTGTATTGGTGTAGTGGTTAGCATGTTCTCCTCTCAGGTTCAGGCTAGGGATTCAGGTTCATATCCCAATCTGGGTGGAGTGTCCATGTTCTCCACGTGTCTTTATGGATTTCCTCCACTTACCTCCCACAGTTTATAAGCACAGGTTCGAGGTGAATTGGCTGCTATAAATTGCCCCATCTGAAGTGAGTGTGTGCGTGCCTACTAGGGTCGCGGGGGGGTTCCCCATGCCCATCCAGGGGAGAACGTTTCGGGCGTTGGGCAGATGCACCCAGGACAGGGGGGCAATCCATCGCTGGGCACACACTCACTCACACAGACACACTCTATATGGGGCAATTTGGAGAATTCAATTGACTTGATCCATGTTTTTGGACTGTGGGAGGAAACCGGAGAACCCGGAGGAAACCCACGCGGACACGGGGAGAACATGGAAACTCCACCCAGATTGGGATTCGAACCGGGAATCCCTAGTGCTAAGAGGAGCACATGATAACCAGTTCACAATTGTTGCCCCCCCACCCACCCACACACAGTATATGATGGTCGTATGTTCATCCATACATCCATTATCTTCTGCTTTTTCCTCTTTTAGGGTCACAGGGGGGGTTCCCCATGCCCATCCACAGGAGAAAGTCTTGGGCGCTGGGCAGATACACCCAGAACAGGGGGGCAATCTATCACTGGATACATACTCACTCACACAGACAGACTCTATATGAGGGCAATTTGGAGCATTCAATTGACCGTGATCCATGTTTTTGGACTGTGGGAGGAAACCCGAGAACCCGGAGGAAACCCACACGGACACGGGGAGAACATGGAAACTCCACCCAGATTGGGATTCGAACTGGGAATCCCTAGAAACCATTTCATTATCTTGAATGCTCAATGCTCTATTAGGGTCAGAGCGGGGGGGCGCTGGGCAGATACATCCAGGTCAGGGGGGCAATCCATCGCTTGGCACACACAGATACCAAATTATATTGAAATTCATTTCACCTTGAATCCATGTTTTTGGACTGTGGAAGGAAACTGGAGAACCCGGAGGAAACCCACGTGGACACGGGGAGAACATGGAAACTCCACCCAGATTGGGATTCAAACCTGGATCCCCAGATAAAATCTTATTATCAAAGTAAAAAATGCGGGAAAAAATGTGATTATTTGAAACTTTAAGTCTTTAATCTCTCACTCTAATCAGCGTCGCTCTGATTTAAATCCTGTTCTTAATAAACGCTGAAATCCAGAAAATCTATGAATATAAGATTTCATCTGTTGTTTATTCTAATTACGGACATCGACTTTTCATACGAATGCATACAAATTTCATTATTATATGAAATAATTGAAATTCGTGACGCGCAAAGGATCCAAAACCGGAACCTCGAACCTGATCCTGATTAATACTCATCCCACTGATTAATTAAAAGGCCGACGGATTTCCGGAACGTAACTCACCCCGGCGTTGCAATAATGACCTCCTCATCACGTTTGGGTTTCTTAGCGCCCCGTTCACGATGACAATCAATTATTTCAAATATCATTTAAAAAAATGACATACGACCTTTATATAGTGTGTGTGTGTGTGGGGGGGCAACAGTTGTGTAGTGGTTTAGCATGTTTTCCTCTAAGTGCTAGGGATTCCCGGTTCCAATCCCAATCTGGGTGGAGTTTGCATGTTCTCCCCGTGTCCGTGTGGGTTTCCTCCGGGTTCTCCGGTTTCCTCCCACAGTCCAAAAACATGGATCAAGTCAGTTGAATTCTCCAAATTGCCCCATATAGAGTGTGTTTGTGTGTCTGTGTGAGTGTGTGTGTCCAGTGATAGATTGCCCCCCCCTGTCCTGGGTGTATCTGCCGAGCGCCTGAAAAATTCTCCCCTGGATGGGCATGGGGAACACCCCCCCCCACGACCCTACAGTAGCAGAGGATAAAGCGGGAGATAATGGATGGATGGAATACTTCAGAATGGCACGGTGGCTTAGTGATTAGCATGTTCTCCTCTCAGCACTAGGGACTCCCGGTTCGAATCCCTATCTGGGTGGAGTTTGCATGTTCTCCCCGTTTTCGCGTCGGTTTCCTCTGGGTTCTCCGGTTTCCTCCCACAGTCCAAAAACATGGATCAAGTTCAATTGAGTTCTCCAACTTGGCCCATATAGTGTGTGTGTGTGTGTGTGTGTGTGTGTGTGTGAGTGTGTGAGTGAGTGTGCCCAGTGATAGATTGCCCAGCGCCCCAAACGTTCTCCCCTGGATGGGCATGGGGAACCTCCCCCCGACCCTAGTAGAGGATAGAGCGGAAGATAATGGATGGATAGATGGTCAGCTTGTTGGCGGCTCTAAATTGCCCCATATAGAATTTGTGTGTGTGTGTGTGTCTGTGTCTGTGTCCGTGTGAGTGTGTGCAGCAATGGATTGGAGCCCAAAGCGTTCCCCTCTGGATTGGCAAGGGGAACCATCTCACAACCCTTGGTTTAATTCCCAGTTTTGGAGTCTGCATGTCCTCCCCGTACCTGAGATTTGGGAAAGCCTTAATGTCCGACATTATAAAAAGCTTTACTATAAAGCTTAATGAATCAGAATCATTGTAAGCTGGACTCCAAGTCAGTTACTGAATGCACACACACACACACAGACACACAAACCTGAAAGAAAGGGCAGTGTTATTAGTCAAATAGGAGCTGTGCCTTAAAACACATTAATTATAGATATGTAAATGAGCAGTGTGCTATAGAAGTGTGTAAACCCTTCCCGTTGTGTCACCGGTGTTTTATCACCGAGCCGCCCGCCCGCCGCGCCGGATGCTGACATTCCCGGTTTTCCCCGCCTCATGGTTCAGGTCTTTTAAAGTTGCGAGCAGGACGAGCGTTTGATGATGTCTTTAATGATGCTGGGAGTTTGGACCTCACTCCGTATGTGTGATGAATACAGGTGGCGCTAATGAGGCTTGGAGGGTGCGTGTCCGGTCCACGAGGTTCTGATAAACGGGCATCTGCTCCTCTCTTCCCCTCTGGAACCGGGATCTCATCAGTAACATAGGGTCTCACACACACACACACACACACATGCGTACACATATCATTGTGTGTGTGTGTTTTTGTATTTTCTGTTTGTGTGTGTGTGTGTGTGTGTGTGTGTGTGTATGTTTGTCGGTGTGTGTTTTTGTGTATGTGTGTGTGTTTTCGTGTCTTTGTGTATGTATGTGTGTTTGTGTGTGTGTTTTTGTGTGTATTAGTATGTATTTGTGCATGTGTTTGTCGGTGTGTGTTTGTATGTATGTGTGTGTGTTTTCGTGTGTTTGTGTATGTGTGTGTGTTTTCGTGTCTTTGTGTATGTATGTGTGTTTGTCGGTGTGTGTGTGTGTTTGTGTGTGTGTTTTTGTGTGTATTAGTATGTATTTGTGCATGTGTTTGTCGGTGTGTGTTTGTGTGTATGTGTGTGTGTGTTTTCGTGTGTTTGTGTATGTATGTGTGTTTGTCGGTGTGTGTGTGTGTATGTGTGTGTGTGTTTTCGTGTGTTTGTGTATGTATGTGTGTTTGTCGGTGTGTGTGTGTGTATTTATGTGTGTGTGTATTAGTATGTATTTGTGCGTGTGTTTGTCTGTGTGTGTGTGTGTGTGTGTAACATAGGGTCACACACACATTCAGATGCATATCAGTGTGTGTGTGTGTTTTTGTGTTTGTGTGTTTATATGTTTGTGGGTGTGTGTGTTTGTTGTTTTGTGTTTATGTGTGTTTTTGTGTGTGTTTGTGTTTGTGTGTGTATTTGTGGGTATATGTGCATGTGTTTGTCGGTGTGTGTGTGTGTGTGAGAGTGTGTGTGTGTTCAACATAGGGTCACACATACACACACATGCGTATACACACACACACACATTCAAATGCATCTCAGTGTGTATGTGTTTTTGTGTTTTTCTGTGTGTGTGTGTATGTTTGTGTGTGTGTGTCTGTGTTTTCGTATGTGTGTGTTTGTCGGTGTGTGTGTATGTGTCTTTGTGTGTTTGTGTGTGTTTGTGTGTGTATTTGTGCGTGTGTTTGTCGGTGTGTGTGTGTGTGTGTGTAACATAGGGTCACAGCAACACACGCACACACACACACACACACACACACTTTGAGCCGCGTCTCAGCCGGCGTGGAGGTGGTATAATGATGCACGTTCTGGCAGCAGGCGGAGGTTTGGGGGTCTCTCAAGCAGCTTGTGCAGACTGATATTAGACGGATGGATGGAGGGAAAAGAAAAAGTCTTCCCCTGCACCTCCTCGCTCTCCCACTCGCGGTCCCGAAAGCGCTCCCCGGTGGCTGATGGTGATGCACTACTACAGTTTTATCATTAAGCTCAGAGGTGTGATGCGCCGCCGAGGACGCAGGAAGAAAGGCAGACTGATACAAGCACGAGTGGCCAGCATGTAATATTAATGGTCGCAGGGAGATGAGAGGTTGCCCGCCATGCGTTTTTTACCCTCCGTTGCTTATAGAGGGGTATCAGCACATTTCAGCTGGCGCCGCCGTTCTATTGCTCCCTTTCATGTACACACACATCGCACAGGAGTGACATGCTGCTTGCAAGAATGACTGTCAGCAGCTCCTGACAGCTGGGGCTCCTGATACGGGGGGGGGGGGGGTACTTAAGACTTCAGCACAAAGTTTATTCACCAGCCAAATTTACCAACTTTAGGTTTATTACTATTTGCTTATTGTTTTATTCAGTTTGGGAAAGAGGGACGACACCGGGGCTTAGTGTTTAGCATGTTCTCCTCTCAGCGCTAGGGATTCCTGCTTCCAATCCCAAACTGGATGGAGTTTTCATGTTCTCCCTGTGACTTCGTGGGTTTCCTCAGGGTTCTCTGGTTTGTTTTGTGTTGTTGGCTCACTCCAACTGTAGCTGTGTGTGTGTGTGTGTGTATGTATGTGTGTGTGTGAGTGTATGTGTTTGTGTGTGTGTGTGTTTGTATGTTTGTGTGTGTTTTTTTTGTGTATGTTTGTGTGTATGTGAATGTGTTGGTGTGTGTGTTTGTGTGTGTGTATTTATTTATGTGTGTTTGTGTGTGTATGTTTGTCGGTGTATGTGTGCCGGTGTATGTGTGTTTGTTGGTCTGTTTGTGTGTGTGTGTGTGTGTGTGTTTTCATGTGTGTATGTTTGTCGGTGTGTGCTTGTGTGTGTGTTTATTTGTGTTTGTGTATTTGTGTGTGTGTGTTTGTGTATATGTGTGTGTTAATCGGTGTGTGTGTGTGTGTGTGTGTGTGTGTGTGTGTGTGTGTGTTTTTGTATGTGTGTGTGCGTTTGTATGTGTTTGTGTGTGTTTGTCGGTGTTGTGTGTGTGTATTTGCGTGTGTGTTTGTGTATGTGTGTGTGTTTATCAGTGTGTGTATGTGTGTGTTTGTCGGTGTTGTGTGTGTTTGTGTGTTTATCAGTGTGTGTTTGTCGGTGTGTGTGTGTGTGTGTATGTATGTGTGTGTGTGTGTTTTTGTATGTGTGTGTGCGTTTGTATGTGTTTGTGTGTGTTTGTCGGTGTTGTGTGTGTGTATTTGCGTGTGTGTTTGTGTATGTGTGTGTGTTTATTAGTGTGTGTATGTGTGTGTTTGTCGGTGTTGTGTGTATGTGTGTGTTTGTCGGTGTTGTGTGTGTTTGTGTGTTTATCGGTGTTTGTGTGTGTTTGTGTATGTATGTGTGTGTGTGTTTTTGTATGTATGTATGTGTGTGTGTATAGTATATAGAATACTTTATTATGATATTATTTTGTTTTAAATAAATGTAATAAACATTTTTTGGTGAGTTTCTCAGCTGAAGTTCCAGAAGTTTTTTATTCTGCTTTAATGTATGAATTTAATTATAGTAAACGCATATCGCAATTTATATTACGCAGTATATAATTTGGTTCAAGTGGCCGAAACATTCACCGCTGAGGGACATGCCTTCTGTAATTAGTGACTGATTATAAGTGCAGTTTTCCCAATTAATGTTCCAGTTATCGCCGACGTTCATGAAATGCATTTTTGTACTCAATACTTCGAAAAGTCGCACGGCTTCGTCGTAATGTTCAACCTTTAAATTTACCCTAGTAATAAAAATGAAGTCCAAGCCAATCGAGAGCACTTCAGCGTTCTGTAGCGCAGGTTCTACAACCCCATATTATAATTAGAGTGCTCTGCTTTTGTGTGTCAGTGTAAAAGCAGGTCCTTAAAAGTTCTTACAGTAGACTGATGGCAACCGAAGCAAACTCTGAATCTCAAAAGACTTTCTTTTGGTCTTAAACCATCCATCCATCCATTATCTTCCTCTTTATCCTATATTAGGGTCGCGGGGGCACAGTGGCTTAGTGTTTAGCATGTTCTCCTCTCAGCACTAGGGATTCCCGGTTCGAATCCCAATCTGGGTGGAGTTTCCATGTTCTCCCCGTGTCCGCGTGGGTTTCCTCCGGGTTCTCCGGTTTCCTCCCACAGTCCAAAAACATGGATCAAAGTCAATTGAATTCTCCAAATTGCCCCATATAGAGTGTGTTTGTGTGAGTGAGTGAGTGAGTGCGTGTGTCCAGTGATAGATTGCCCCCTGTCCTGGGTGTATCTGCCCAGTGCCCGAAATGTTCTTCACTAGATGGGAATGGGGAACCCCCCCCCCCCCCAGCGACCCTAATATATAATAAAGCGGAGGATAATGAATTAAATTGGGAGTGACATCACTGCAGTGATGAGAATCATCCACCACCCTAACCATACCTGAGCTGTGGTGCGTGCATGTGTGCGTGTGCGTGTGTGTGTGTGTATATGTGTGTGTGTGCGCCCAGCTGTTTTCCAATGACATTTTTATGAGCTGGGTGGAGATCAGGAGGTTGGAGTGAAGCTCAGCTGAATGCAATTTGCCGTTGGCTGCAGGTTCGCGCCGAGGGCCTTGCACCGGGATTTGCAGACTGATTAATTTGTCACCAGTCATTTTTTTCCACCGCTACTTGATTAAAAACAATATTAATTCAAATTAATTAGCTTTCTAATTGAAAATTCAAGGGCTCGAACGGTCGCCAATTATCAAGCCGGACTTCGTTCGTTCGGAGCCGGATTTGCTTTTTTAAACGGCGGCGTGCCGACGCTGCGAGGCTAAAAAGCGTGTGAAATAAAATCGAGGCGCAAAGCGTAACTGAATTTTATTTATTGTGTTGTTAATATTCGAAAATAAAGTGCAGACACAAATTCTAAATGTAACCTCAGGTACATCTACATGTACTATTTATTATTGGTAAGGAAGACATGCAGAGACATATCAGTATCAGTAAGTTTTATTAAAACAAATGTATGTACCGGGCGGCACGGTGGCTTAGTGTTTAGCACGTTTGCCTCTCAGCTCTAGAGATTCCCGGTTCAAATCCCCATCTGGGTGGAGTTTCCATCTTCTCCCCGTGTCTGCGTGGGTTTCCTCCGGGTTCTCCGGTTTCCTCCCACAGTCCAAAAACATGGATCAAGTTAATTGAGTTCTTCAAATTGCCCCATATAGAGTGTGTCTGTGTGAGTGAGTGTGTGCCCAGCGATGGATTGGCGCCCTGTCCTGGGTGTATCTGCCCAGCGCCCGAGACGTTCTTCCCTGGATGGGCATGGGGAACCCCACCGCGACCCTAATAGAGGATAAAGCGGGAGATAATAAATGAATGAATGAATGAACACAGTTTGCAGTATAATTATTTTGAGGACTCTGTTTGAATGTCTGTAGATGTCTGTTTCCTTTTATTTGTAGTCACTGAAAGTATGTTCGATTTCATTAAACCTTCATTTCAGAATGTCTGTTACTGCGTTGCATTAGGCTGGATTTCATGGAATTTACCTTTGATTTCAGTTTTTGCCCAGCGTTTCACCTGTAAGGCAGAGGTTAGGGGGGTTATGCATATGAATATCTGCCTGATGACCCCTTAATGGTTCAAAAAAAGGGGGACTTGTCCTCAGAATTTCAAGGCTCCAGGAAGACCAGTGTTAATTTCACATGCTGCTTGGCTGTCAGCGCTCTTATTAATCCATCGCATCAGGGACGTTTGGTCCGGTTACAAAACCCCAATCGGAAAAATCACGAGCGAGATCATTAGGAATTATTCATTCATTCATTATCTTCCGCTTATCCTCTATTAGGGTCGCGGTGGGGTTCCCCATGCCCATCCAGGGGAGAACGTCTTGGGCGCTGGGCAGATAGACCCAGGACAGGGCGCCAATCCATTGCTGGGCACACACTCACTCACGCAGACACACACTATAGGGGGCAATTTTGAGAATTCAATTAAATTGTTCCATGTTTTTGGACTGTGGGAGGAAACCGGAGAACCCGGAGGAAACCCACGCAGACACGGGGAGAACATGGAAACTCCACCCCGATGGGGATTCGAACCGGGAATCCCTAGTGCTGAGAGGCGAACGTGCTGACCACTAAGCCACCATGCCGCCTATCATTAGGAATTAACAGCAGGAATTTTGAACATATGATTTGAGCATCTGGATATAACGTGGCGTGATTGCCTTTGTGTGTGTGTGTGTGTGTGTGTGTGTGTGTGTGTGTGTGTGTGTGTGTGTGTGTGTGATGTCATTCCAACCTCAGGACCAATGCAGGAGACGGTGATCGACTTCTGGCGGATGGTGTGGCAGGAAAACACAGCTACCATTGTCATGGTCACTAACCTCGTGGAGGTTGGAAGGGTGAGTACGGAATGTAGATGATGTCCAGATGTCTCATGTGGTTGCCATGGTTTTCAAAGACACCCTGAAGTCTGTAGCCCTCTCTGACGTCTGGTGCTGCATCACAAATTCACGGACTCATCTCATAAAACCAATGCATTTTTAAAGCTTTAAGCGTTTAAGGTTACAGTTTCTGACCCGTCTGTCTGTCCAGGGTGTGCTCTCTGCAATAGATGGAGGTTGACCGACTTTTAAGCGCCTCCATACATGCCCCCCCATATGTAATGAAGGTGCTTTAGTGAGTACATCCATCCATCCATCATCTTCCGCTTTATCCTCTATTAGGGTCGCAGGGGGGTCCCCCATGCCCATCCAGGGGAGAACATCTCAGGCGCTGGGCAAATACACTTGCCCTCCTGTCCTGGGTGTATCTGCCCAGCGCCTGAAACGTTCTCCCCTGGATGGGTATGGGGAACCCCCCCCAACTCTAGTAGAGGATAAAGCGGAACATAATGGATGGATGGATAAATTGCCCCTATAAAATGTGTGTCTATGTGAGTGAGTGTGTGTCCAGCGATAGATTGCCCCCCTGTCCTGGGTGTATCTGCCCAGCGCCCGAAACATTCTCCCCTGGATGGGCGTCCCGTGACCCTAGTAGAGAATAAAATAGAAGATAATGAGATGAGGCAGCAGAGTGTTGTAGTGGTTTAGCATGTTCTCCTCTCAGCGCTTGTTATCCAGGTTCAAATCCCAATCTGGGTGGAGTTTCCATGTTCTCCCTCTCTCTGCGTGTTTTTTTCCAGGTTCTCCGGTTTCAAACATAGATTCAAGGTGAATGAACTACTCTAAATTGCCCCTATAAAGTGTGTTTGTGTGTGTGAGTGTTTATACATCAATAGATTGGCACCCTGTCCTGGGTGTATCTGCCCAGCGCCCGAAACATTCTCCCCTGGATGGGCATAGGGAGACACCCCCCCCCCTTCCCACGCGACCCTTGTAGAGGATTAGGTGGAGGATTATGAAAGCCCAAGAATGGAAAGTTTTCCTAGTCGTGATAGAAAATTGCGAGTCTTGTAAACTTCCCGCTGTACAGTCGACAGTTTTACTGCCATCATGCCCCCGAGCTGATGAGCTGCCCTCTGTGGGCACACGTGTAGCGAGCTCTGGCCGGGCAGATGTGCCCTGCTGTAGGCCGGAGTTTCCCCCGGCTGCTGTGCGGGGTAGTCGTCTGACGCTGCCTTCTGGAAGACAGGAATGAAACGCGAGAGTGATGTCTTCTCCATAGAGAGCCATAAACCCACCACTGTGCCCCTGCACCACCCATCTGCTTTTACACCGCATAGACCACCAGAGAGACAAGGGGCAGATCAGATGAGCCCTGTGGGAGAGAACGAGGGGTAAGTGGGAGGGAGGGAAGATTATCAAGCCTGATTAAGATCTCAGATATTAAAGCAGTGTGATGCAGGAGGAGAAAAAGCTCGACATGCTTCCGGAAACCGAGAAATAAAAATCCAATTTATTTTTGGTTGGGATTTCCTAACTATCCATCCATCCATCCATCCATTATCTTCTGCTTTATCATATATTAGGGTCGTGGGGGGGTTCCCCATGCCCATCCAAGGGAGAACGTTTCGGGCCCTGGGCAGATACACCCAGGACAGGGGGGCAATCTATCGCTGGGCAATGTCCTAACTATAGAGGGTGAAATAAACAACATACAATTTAGATATTTTATAATTGATTTTTATCTTAATTAAGCAGCATGTTGGCGGCACGGTGGCTTAGTGGTTTAGCATGTTCTCCCCACAGCGCTGGGGATTCCCGGGTCGTTTCCATGTTCTCCCCGTGTCCGCGTGGGTTTCCTCCGGGTTCTCTGGTTTCCTCCCACAGTCCAAAAACATGGATCAAGGTCAATTGCATTCTCCAAATTGCCCCATATAAAGTGTGTCTGTGTGAGTGAGTGTGTGCCCAGTGATAGATTGGTGCCCTGTCCTGGGTGTATCTGCCCAGCGCCCGACACGTTCTCCCCTGGATGGGCATGGGGAATCCCCCCTAAAGATCCATCCATCCATCATATTCCACTTTATCCTCTATTAGGGTAGCGGGCCCCATGCCCATCCAGGGGAGAACGTTTCGGGCGCTGGGCAGGTACACCCAGGACAGGGGGCAATCTCACTAACACAGACACACTTTATAAGGGCGATTTACAGCGGTCCATTCACCTTGAATCTATGTTTGAAACCGAAGAACCTGGAAAAAAACATGCCGACACAGGGAGAACATGGAAACTACACCCAGATTGGGATTTAAACCTGGATCCCCTGCGCTGAGAGGAGAACATGCCAAACACTACACCATCCTGCTGCCTCATCTCATCATCTTCTATTTTGTTCTCTACTTGGGTCACGGGACGCCCATGTAGGGAAGAAAGTTTCAGGTGAGGGGTAGATACACCCAGGACAGGGGGGCAATCTATCACTGGACACACACTCACTCACACACACTCTATATGGGGCAATTTGTTAAATTCAATTGACCTTGATCCATGTTTTTGGACTGTGGGAGGAAACCGGAGAACCTGGAGGAAACCCACGCAGACACAGGGAGAACATGGAAACTCCACCCAGATGGGAATTCAAACCAGGAATCCCTAGAGCTAAGAGGAGAACATGCTAAACCACTAAGCCACCTCTTCTATTAAATGTGATTTCTGATATTTTACTTTGCAAGAAGAGGGCGTTTCATATTTTAAGTAGAGGTTGCGGGCGGCTCGAATCCCAATCTGGGTGGAGTTTCCATGTTCTCCCCGTGTCCACGTGGGTTTCCTCCGGGTTCTCCGGTTTCCTTCCATAATCCAAAAACATGGATCAAGGTCAATTGCATTCTCCAAATTTGCCCCATATAGAGTGTGTTTGTGAGTGAGTGAGTGTGTGCACAGCGATGGATTGCCCCCACATGTCCTGGGTGTATCTGCCCAGCGCCTGAAACGTTCTCCCCTGCATGGGCATGAGGAACACCCCCACCCCCCATGACCCTAGTAGAGGAATAATTGGAATATAATAGATGGATGAATGTTAATGCTTTAAGATTTAGACACAGCCCCAGCATCA
>JAFMOD010000843.1:102238-115423 GCA_019802435.1 Corydoras maculifer | reverse complement strand
GAATGCTCTAAATTGCCCCATATCAAGTATACATGTTTGTGTGTGTGTGTGTGTCTAGTGATAGATTGCCCCCCTGCCCTGGGTGTATCTGCCCAGCGCCCGCAACGTTCTCCCCTGGATGGACATGGAGAACTCCCCCCCCCCATGTCTTCCAGACATTTAAATTAATCTACAATACATATCTGAAAGAAGTAATTAAGAAAACATCGACGTTGTCATTTCCCCCCTCAAGCGTCTAATCTCTGAAACCCCCCCGCCCCCGCGCATGCCCCGCCCCCGCCGGCGCCTCCCGCGCGCGCTCCCGGACGCGTGCCCGCGCTCGCACACGCACACGCACACGCGCGTCGGTCAGCCGGTGATCTTCGAGATCTAACTGCTCCATTCAACAGCACGGACGCCTGGGTGAGGTATGTGGGGTGTGTGTGAGGTGTGTGTGTGAGGTGTGTGTGAGGTCCCTTTCATCTCAGCCGCGCTCGCGCGTCATCTGCCTTTGATCTGTTTATCCGCTGTTTCTCTTACGGGCAGCCGACTGAGCCTCACTTGTCGGAGTGTACCATTAAAGAATCGACTCCTCAACAGATCCTAGTCTGATTCGTGAGTCGTCCTTGATCATCGGACCCGATTTTTAATCACCTTTAATTGTCGTAACAATCGCGTCGGATGTCGATAATCGATCACCTTGAACGATGTGAAGGTTGCGGGATTTCTTTACACCCCAGTCTACCTGGATTTTCCATCAGCAAACCTACCCCCCCCCCCCCCCCCCACCTCTCTCTCTCTCTATTTATATGCTGAGCAATGACCTACATCCTCATCTCTGGCTTTAATAACTGGCTACAGGACAGCATCCAGATGTGCTCCACATCTGGCCCGGGATGCGGGGCAGAGGACCGGGATAGGTCTCAGATCCTATAGGGAGCGTGGATGTCCAATGCAGGCCATCCTCAGTGTGCATGTTCGCTCGGGATGCTTTTAAATCCATTCCAATAAATCAAAGCTACAGAGACAGAAACATCTCGTCCTGCTTCTCAGAGGGATGAATAGTTTTTATATTTAATTCTATGCTGTGGATTTGGTTTAAAAGTCGTTTTATAGTCATCGATATGACATGTACTGCTTATCCTCATCAATAATATCAATCGAACTCGTATTGGGATTAAGATTTTTAAGGATGAGAGAACGAGGTTATTGTCATTTACGTAACATGGGGTGCATGAAATGGACCCAGTTTACCCTCAGTGGTAGAATTTATTATTTTTAATTAAAATATTATGTTAGGAAAAACAAAAAAAAAATTATATATATATTTATTTTTTTTCTTTTTCTTTTTTCAGTTCCTTACCCGACCCTATATGACGTCCCATTTAATATCAGACCCCCACTGGCAGCATAAGGGTTGAGAGCCTTATAAATAATTTGAATCGAATACTTATTGGGATTACAATTTTTAAGGATTGGAAGACGTGAGGATGAGGTAATTGTCATTTATGTAACATGGGGGGGGGTTATTATTTTAAATCTAAATATTATGTTAGAAAAAAAAATATATATATATATATAATTTTTATTTTTTATAATTTTTTTAAATATATAATACAGACAGCACATACAGAGGCATTTCAGTTCCTTACCCGACCCTATATGACGTCCCATTTGATATCAGACCCCCACTGGCAGCATAAGGGTTGAGAGCCTTATAAATAATTTGAATACTTATTGGGATTACAATTTTTAAGGATTGGAGGACGTGAGGATGAGTTTATTGTCATTTATGTAACATTTATGTAATATTATTTTTAATCTAAATATAATGTTAGGGAAAAAAAAAAAAAATATATATATATATATATATATATATATATATATATATATATACTGTATATATAGTTTAGTTTTTTTTGGAAATTTTTTTTTTTAAATATATAATGGCCACTGGCAGCATAAGGGTTGAGATCAGGGCGCTTTGTAGGCCAGTCATGCTGGAACAAAGGACCTTCCCCAAACTGTTTCTTTTGAATGCATGGAAGCATTTAGCAAATGCATTGATTTGAAACTGTAGATATACTATAGGCCTGCTGCATGATGATGATGATGAGGATGAGGAAGATGTGCTCCGGACCCGACTGCATAATATATCAATAGAAAATAGCTCGGGACATGTGGACATCATGGCGTGTTATGGTACCTAATGTTCACCTGACCACCTCCACCCCTCACACCGCTGTGCAGTGAGCCGTTAAAGTGGCAGCCTGCAGCATCAGCGGCGGCGGGTCGACCCCGGGGCAGTTAGGACAGACTGGGGCGTCACCCTAAAGTCCTGACACAGGCGTTCGGTCATTCTGCGGACGTGTTTAGCTTAGTACAAGCAGCCGCATTTTATTGGTTGGTGACAGAGTGCGGGACTATCCATGAAACAGCTGCCTTAGAACCATAAGGTTTAAGGGCCCCACTCAGGGCCCCACACTGGGAACAGCAGAGGACCCAATAGCTGAACTATTAGAACGTTAGTCCCATGGAATATGGAATAATAACAACATATGTACGAGATAATGTATTGAGAGGGCGTGGCATTATCATAAATAAATCCCATATAGAGGTGTTATGAGTCCCGGCGTGTAGTGCAGAACAGCGCCACCTCTTTACGTGATTTATTTTCAATAATACACAACCTCGAGCGTCTGACTGCTTTAATAAAACACTTACAAACTTAAACACTATAATAAAAAAACAACAAGCTTTGATTCAGAAATGTGTTCATTAAAAACAAAATCATTAATAATCTGCTCCATATCTATAATCTAGTCAGGTTTTTAAAGCGAGCGCTGATTGCTGAGTAACAGGATTCCGGTTTCTCTAACTATAAAATGCCATCTAGTGGCCAAATGACAGAACACAGTTTAAAAAACACAGCGGTAAAAAGTTAATGCTGATCGGGAATCTATTGAAAGCGAAATCGCAATCGAGTCCGTGCATGCCGATCGCTGAGTAACAGGATTCCGGTTTCTCTAACTATAAAATGCCATCTAGTGGCCATATTACAGAACACACTTTCCAGAAACACAGCGGTAAAAAGTTAATGCTGATCGGGAATCTATTGAAAGCAAAATCGCAATCGAGTCCGTGCATGCCAATCGCTGAGTAACAGGATTCCGGTTTCTCAAACAATCTGCTGCCATCTAGTGGCCATATTACAGAACGCAGCTTATAAAAACAGTGTAACAGGTTTAGTTTATATTAATCTGTATTTTATAATTAAAATAACGTATCGTATATTACGCACTGATACGAATGCGAAGTGCTCAGAGGGGTGTGGTGTTGTTTATGATGTCACGGCTCAGCCAATCAGATTTAAGGAGCGTAACTATCCGTTTTTATAAAAGCAATACGAGACACGAAGTTATGTATTATTCTGAATAAATGCTGAGTAACAGGATTCTGGTTTCTCTAACAATCATAGTGCCCTCTAGTGGCCAAATTCCAGAACATGGAATATGTTAATAAAAAACATCAGGAAAATAACGTATTGTTTATTCGTACCTATTGATACGAATGTGACGCTCTCAAAGAGGTGTGGTATCATCAGTGATGGAAAAACGGCTCAGCCAATCGGATTTAAGCAGCTGACCCGCCCGTTTAATAATGACAGTTGGATGTAGGGGCATATACTTGTGGTTTGTTCTCATTCGAAGCTGACGGAACACCGCTGAGTGTCATGAATAATAATGAGCTCAGAACGGAGGCACTCTTAATTAACGGCGCCCTAAATAGAACCCCGCAGGTGAAAATCTAACGGGTGTGGGGGCCATGTTGTAAGCAACGATCTGCTGTAGTTGGCTGGCTCGCCTGTAGGGGGCCACGCAGTTAATAAGAATGAATCCTAAAAAATGACCTAAAGAAAAAACAACCAGGATGTCCTCATCAGGATGGTGGCTGAGGTCAGTGATGACTGATTGGAACAGTGCCGTGTGTCGGCCATGTTGGTGAGGGCGTGAGGTATTCAAATCTGCAGCGTCATCGCTGAAAACGAGACTCTTTGAAATGGAAACGTCCAATAATAAAACATAACACGATCAAATGACTGTAACACGTTCTACAGGACGTCCTAAAGCAGAGGACGTCCTAACGCAGAGGACGTCCTAACGCAGAGGACGTCCTAACGCAGAGGACGTCCTAACGCAGAGGACGTCCTAAAGCAGAGGACGTCCTAACGCAGAGGACGTCCTAAAGCAGAGGACGTCCTAACGCAGAGGACGTCCTAACGCAGAGGACGTCCTAACGCAGAGGACGTCCTAACGCAGAGGACGTCCTAACGCAGAGGACGTCCTAACGCAGAGGACGTCCTAAAGCAGAGGACGTCCTAACGCAGAGGTTCTCGAGTAGAACCAATCAAACCGAAACGTTTAGTGTCTGTTAAAGCAAAAAGGTACCAGGGGGCGTGGCCTCAGTCTGAATACATCACAAAAAAGAGGGATTGTTGGGCACGAGGCTTTCCTGTGATTAGTGGTTTGGCATGTTCTCCTCTCAG
The DNA here is from genome assembly GCA_019802435.1 of Corydoras maculifer. Lineage (NCBI taxonomy): Eukaryota > Metazoa > Chordata > Actinopteri > Siluriformes > Callichthyidae > Corydoras > Corydoras maculifer. The sequence continues at coordinate 110,898 of JAFMOD010000843.1, read as the reverse complement.
CGCTGGCAGTTCCAGGTTTAAATCCTGATCTGGGTGGAGTTTGCATGTCCTCCCCGTGTCCTCATGGGTCTTCGGCGGGTATTCCGATTTCCACCCACAGTCCAAAAACATGGATTCAAGGTAAATTGAATGCTCCAAATCGCCCCATATATAGATAGAGTGTGTGTCTGTGTGAGTTAGTGTGTGTCCAGTGATAGATTGCCCCCCCCTGTCCTGGGTGTATCTGCCCAGCGCCCCTAATAGAGGATTAAGAGGAGGATAATGAAAGAATGAATATGTTATTGGGGCAGCACGGTGGCTTAGTGGTTTGGCATGTTCTCCTCTAAGCGCTAGGGATTCCCGGTTCGAATCCCAATCTGGGTGGAGTTTGCATGTCCTCCCCGTGTCCGCGTGGATTTCCTCCGGGTTCTTCGACTTCCTCCCACAGTTCAAAAACATGGATTCAAGGTCAATTGAATGCTCCAAATTGCCCCATATAGCGTGTGTGTGTGTCCAGTGATAGATTGCCCCCCCCCCCAACCTGTCCTGGGTGTATCTGCCCAGCGCCTGAAACCTTTCTCCCCTGGATGGGCATGGAGAACCCATGAAGTGAATGCTTTAAATTGCCCCATAGCGGCACAGTGGCTTAGTGGAGAACACGTGTGTATGTGGGCACACCAACCTTTGGCAAGCATGTGACCGGAGGCTGACTTCTGATTGGTTATTTTAGGGTTTTCTCACCCGGACACGCCCATTCTAGGGCGTCACATTTGGTAGTGCGTTACTACAGATTAAGGCATCGTGCGATGGGACGATTCACGAATCGACTCATTGACTCGGGTGCGGTTCATTAGGTCGACTCACCCTTAACGTTTGCAGACTCGGACCAATTTTTGTCCCGGTGGTGGAGGACGCAACGTTTTTTTTGTTTGTAATTTTTTCTTTTGGTTGCCCCCCCCCCCTTTTTGCTGAATCATCATGGACGTCGACGCCTCCCGTATCCCTGTGTCATGCCGCCTCGCTTCCCAGCACGCATCACGGTCGTTAAACTAATTACCGAGGTGTTGGAGACACCCAGAGGATGTCCGCCGAGCAGTGGTCAGGGACAGAGCGGGGGTGGATTAGATTAGGACGCTTTAATGGGATTAAAGGGCAAGGTTTACCGCATGAACTGATTCTCTGAACTGATTCGTTCGGTTCCCGTGTTTAGGTTTATTGTCTGAAGCCGGATTCACAGATTGTATAATCTCTGTGGGCGTGGACCGTGGCGTGCGGTCCTACAGGGGGCAGTGGGTGGTTAAAATACGTATGTGCTGCTGGTGTACATCCATCCATCCGTTATCCCCCGCCTTATCCTCCACTAGGGTCGCGGGGGGGGGGGGGGGTGTTCTCCATGCCCATCCAGGGGTTAATGTTTCGGGCGCTGAGAAGAAACATCCAGGATAGAGGGGGCAATCTATCACTGGACACACACTCACTCACACACACACACACTCCATATGGGGCAATTTGGAGCATTCAATTGGCCTTGAATTCATGTTTTTGGACTGTGAGAGGAAACCCTGAGGAAAGCAACGCGAACACGGGGAGAACATGCAAACTCCACCCAGATTGGGATTCAAACCGGGAGTCCCTAGTGCTGAGAGGAGAACATGCCAAACCACCAAGCCGCCCACTTTGGCCTTATTTATTTATTTATTTAATCAATTCAATCCATTATCTTCCGCTTAATACTCTACTATGGTCACATGACGGGGGGGGGGCATCCAGGGGTGAACGTTTCGGGCGCTGGGCAGATGCACCCAGGACAGGGGGGGCAATCTATCACTGGACACACACTCACTCACACACACATACACTCCATATGGGGCAATTTGGAGAATTCAATTGACCTTGATCCATGTATTTTGGACTGTGGGAGGAAACCGGAGAACCCGGAGGAGAGCCACGCGGACACGGGGAGAACATGGAAACTCCACCGAGATTGGTATTAGAACCAGGACTCCCTAGCGCTCAGAGGAGAACATGCCAATCACTAAGCCAACGTGCCACCATCCATTATCTTTTGCTTTATCCTCTACTAGGGTAGCTGGGGGACATTTCGGGTGTATCTGCCCATCCAGGGAAGAAGGTTTCGAGCGCTGGGCAGATACACTCAGGACAGGGGGCAATCTATCGCTGGACACACACTCACTCACTCACACACACACACTCTATATGGGGCAATTTGGAACATTCAGTTGAAATTGATCCATGTTTTTGGACTGTGGGAGGAAACTGGACAACCCGGGACACGGGGAGGACATGCAAACTCCGCCCAGATTGGGATCCCACAATTAAACAATAAACACAGCTGCACCAGATTACACGCAGTAACAAACAATAACTCCAGGACCCTATAGAGGGCGCTGATGTGCCATTGGGATTAATGGAAATAAAACCAGCAGCCGGTAGAGGGTTCTTAATATTAAATATTGACCCGTCATCGGTTCGAGGCCCGCTCCCCCCCCCCCCACGTAACTAAATTACAACGTAAATATAACGATGTCTAATATGAGGACAATGATAAAGTCAGTGAGTCCTTACAGGATGGACTGTCTGTATGAATAATGACCCCCCGCCCCCCCCCCCCAAACCTCAGTTTTAATTGAAAAACCTTTACGACTTTTTACTACAAAAAATTTACAAAAACATTGACTAAATAAGTGCTTTATACGTTCAATACAATGACAATTCTAATAATTATAATAATAATAATAATATAATAATAATTATAATAGGGCGGCACGGTGGCTTAGTGGTTTAGCATGTTCTCCTCTCAGCACTAGGGATTCCCGGTTCGAATCCCCATCTGGGTGGAGTTTCCATGTCCTCCCCGTGTCTGCATGGGTTTCCTCCGGGTTCTCCGGTTTCCTCCCACAGTCCAAAAACATGGATCAAGGGCAATTGAGTTCTCCAAATTGCCCCATGTGTGTGTGTGAGTGAGTGTGTGTCCAGCGATAGATTGGCGCCCTGTCCTGGGTCTATCTGCCCAGCGCCTGAGACGTTCTCCCCTGGATGGGCATGGGGAACCCCACCACGACCCTAATAGAGGATAAGCGGGAGATAATGAATGAATGAATGAATAATTATAATAATACAGTAATTAAATTAATTCCGTCGATGTGCCGTGTGTCCGTCTGTATGGGTCTTTGATCTTTCCGTCGTTGGACAACTGGACAACACAATTTTTATATTGTAGAAATTATTAGCATTAATATAAATTAATTGTTGCTTAATAACTCTGCAGGTGACGGCAGGGTGTGGTAGCTTAATGCTTACAGTGTTGGGAGTTCAGTCTGATGGTTGTGGGTTCATATCCCATGTCGAAAAAACTGCTATTGTGAGTCCTTGAGGCTCATTGGTCCAGGGGGCGCTGTATCGACCCTATGTTATAATAATAATTCATTCATTCATTATCTCCCGCTTATCCTCTATTAGGGTCGCGGTGGGGTTCCCCATGCCCATCCAGGGGAGAACATCTCGGGCGCTGGGCAGATAGACCCAGGACAGGGGGGGCAATCTATCACTGGACACACACTCACTCACACACACACTCTATAGGGGGCAATTTGGAGAATTCAATTAACTTGATCCATGTTTTTGGACTGTGGGAGGAAACCGGAGAACCCGGAGGAAACCCATGCAGACACGGGGAGGACATGGAAACTCCACCCAGATGGGGATTCGAACCGGGAATCCCTAACGCTGAGAGGAGAACGTGCAAAACCACTAAGCCACCGTGCCGCCTGTATCGACCCTATGTTATAATAATAATTCATTTATTCATTATCTTCCGCTTTATCCTCTATTAGGGTCGCGGTGGGGTTCCCCATGTCCATCCAGGGGAGAACATCTCGGGCGCTGGGCAGATAGACCCAGGACAGGGGGCAATCCATCGCTGGGCACACACTCACTCACACACACACTCTTTATGGGGCAATTTGGAGAATTCAATTAACTTGATCCATGTTTTTGGACTGTGGGAGGAAACCGGAGAACCCGGAGGAAACCCACGCAGACACGGGGAAAACATGGAAACTCCACCCAGATGGGGATTCGAACCGGGAATCCCCAGTGCTGAGAGGAGAACATGCTAAACCACTAAGCCTATAATAATAACAATAAAAATAATAATAATAGAGTTTCGTATATACGCGCCTTTCACGAAACACAAGACACTTAGAAAATAAGAAGAAAAACAATAATAAAACATTTTTAAGAAGCAGGACTATGGGAACACCACATGTGTTCTGACGTCCTAAGTCGTTTCGGATGAAGGCGTCTGCTAAATGACCAACTGTACCTGCGATGTAGATGGCAGGTTAATGTTTTTTAATGTTAATGATATTGGCCCCCATTATTTCTTTAGTGGGTTCCACCCCAATGACCAGTATCACCAATGGAAACCAGTGGGACCTTCAATAGAACGTCGGAGGCTTTGGGTTCCAATGTCGGCTGAGAATGGGGGTCGTATTTCGCATCGTTATTGCTTTAGAGTAAAGCATAGGGTGTGCATTCATACTTTTGTGAATAAGATTTAAATATTAGTAGGTATTGGTTCCACTTGATATTGTTTTTATCCGAAGCGACTGTCAAGTATCCCGACTTGGTTGGCGTCAGAACAATAAGGGGGTTAAAGGCCTTGCTTAAGGACCCACATTGGTAACTTGGGTCCACTAATAGAACATTCAGACTGCGTTTCCAATACTTTCGCACCAATCCATAAACCAGAGATGCTTACCCATCCCAGCCATGGGGAACCTTCTAGAGAACGAAAGAAGTCTTGGGTTCCAATGTTATCTGGGAATGGGGGCATATTCAAAGGCCTTACATAAGGACATAAGGAGCCACATTGGTAACTTGGGTAGACCTGGGATTGAAACCCAACACCCTGACCACTGAGCTGTCCCAACTTATATCAGTATAACACTATTCCAACTTGGTTGGCTTCAGAACAGTGGGTTCACCATACAGCGCCCCCTGGAGCAATGAGGGTTAAAGGCATTGCTTAGGGACCCACATTGGTAACTTGGGTAGACCTGGGATTGAAACCCAACACCCTGACCACTGAGCTGTCCCAACTTGTATCAGTATAACACTATCCCAACTTGGTTGGCGTCAGAACGAATGGTTCACCATACAGCGCCCCCTGGAGCAATAAAGCTTAAAGGCCTTGCTTAAGGACCCACATTGGTAACTTGGGTAGACCTGGGATTGAAACCCAACACCCAACACCCCGACCACTGAGCTACCACCTTAGAACATTCAGACTGCGTTACCAATGGGTTCACACCAATCGATAAGTCAGAGATTCTTACCTATCCCAGCCATGGGGAACCTTCTATAAACACAGCCTCCATCTTAACGTCCTCTACATGTACATTGGGTCATTTAGCCGACGCTTTTGTCCTAAGCGACTTACAAGTATCCCAACTTGGTTGGCGTCAGAACGAATGGTTCACCATACAGCGCCCCCTGGAGCAATAAAGGTTAAAGGCATTGCTTAAGGACCCACATTGGTAACTTGGGTAGACCTGGGATTGAAACCCAACACCCTGACCACTGAGCTGTCCCAACTTGTATCAGTATAACACTATTCCAACTTGGTTGGCGTCAGAACAATGGGTTCACCATACAGCGCCCCCTGGAGCAATGAGGGTTAAAGGCCTTGCTTAAGAAGCCACATTGGTAACTTGGGTAGACCTGGGATTGAAACCCAACACCCAACACCCCGACCACTGAGCTACCACCTTAGAACATTCAGACTGCGTTACCAATGGGTTCACACCAATCGATAAGTCAGAGATTCTTACCTATCCCAGCCATGGGGAACCTATAGAAAGGAAGATGTCTCGGGTTCCGATGTCCTCTGGGAATGGGGGTCGTGTTCGCAGTCCGTATCATGATTGCTTTATAATCTGGTGGAAGGTGACTTTTATGACCTCATACTGAAATATGATGTCACAGGGGACCACGCGGTCTCCGTTATTGCTCCAGCCCATCATCCGTCCTTTGTCTTCGTACTGAAGGACATTTGAAGGTCGTCTCCGCTTCCTCTATAACAAACTAAAAACAGTATTTCGGCTTTGCAGGTATCAAAAAAACAAATATATTATTAATATTATTTAAGATTCATTTGTTTCGCATATAGGAGGATGTCATGTGACCTGTCTTGTGGGTTTCATGGGGGGGGGGGGGTAGGACTGAACGACAGAACACCTGACCTGGGCTTTAATTAATAATAAGTAATATAACGAATCCTTCTCCCACCGGTCCTGTAGGTGGCGCTCTCTCTCCCCACTCCCCCACTCTGTGGCGCTTTGATGGTGAGAGCATGTGACCTCCATGGCATGTCCTTTAATGTTTATACATGAGATATGAATGGAATTAAATTAGTACATGATGGGTGGCTTAGTGGTTTGGCATGTTCTCCTCTCAGCACTAGGGATTCCCGGTTCGAATCCCAATCTGGGTGGAGTTTCCATGTCCTCCCCGTGTCTGCGTGGGTTTCCTCCAGGTTCTCCGGTTTTCTTCCCACAGTCCAAAAGCATGGATTCAAGGTGAATTGAGTTCTCCAAAATGCCCCATATAGAGTGTGTGTGTCCAGTGATAGATTGCCCCCCTGTTCTTGGTTCAAATCCCAACCTGGGTGGAGTTTGCATGTTCTCCCTGTGTCCGCGTGGATTTCCTCCGGGTTCTCCGGTTTTCTTTCCACAGTCCAAAAGCATGGATTCAAGGTGAATTGAGTTCTCCAAATTGCCTCATATAGAGTGTCTCAGTGTGTGTGTGTCCAGTGATAGATTGCCCCTCTGTTCTTGGTTTGAATCCCAATCTGGGTGGGGTTTCCATGTTATCCGCGTGTCCCTGTGGGTTTCCTTCAGGTTCTTCGGTTTCCTCCCACAGTCAAGGTCAATTGAGTTCTCCAAATTGCCCCATATAGAGTGTGAGTGACTGTTTGCCCAGTAATAGATTGCCCCTCTGTCCTGGGTGTATCCGCCCAGCGCCGGAAATGTTCTCCTCTGGATGGGCCCCCCTCTGGCCCTAGTAGAGGATAGAAGCATTATATAATATAAAATGTACATATAAAAATATAATAGCAAAAAATTATATATATGTTAAATTGAACGTATTTATCGGTGGACCAATCAGGTTCACTCATTCCGGGTTCCTCTCTGTTGAGGGAGAACCCTAATTTAAAGAAGAAGAACTAAATGTTGGTTCTGGTGAGAGTTCAGTTCCTGCAGTGTAACCCAACAGAGTGAGGAACACGTCTTCTCTGTTGGTTCTGTGAGGACGCCTTTTCTTCGTCTTGACGGTGCGAGGCTGCGCCCGTGACGCGGGGCCTTCATTGTGTTAAAAAGACGCTCATAATGACTAACAAATCTCCGATCAGCGGAGCTCCGGGGAGTTCTGAATGAGCTGTTTGTTGGAGTGGAGTCCATGCAGTTGGTTTTTTTTTGGGGTGCTGGGTTTTAACATAAGAGAATTCTTTATTCGTCCCACAATGAGAAAAATCACAACACTTTTATATAAGCAGACGTCTATAAACGCAGTCCGTCCTCACGTTTAAAAAAAAAAAGGAAATTTAAGGAAATTCACAACGGGAGAGATTCAAAACAAATTTAAGGGAAATTTTTTTAAAATAAAAATTAAAACAAACAAAAAAAAATGTAATTTTTTTTTTTATAAAAAATGTAAACAAACAAATTGTAAACAAAAATCAATTTTAAAAATATTTAAGAAAATTTACAATATGGAAATTCACAACAATATTATAGATGCTGTTATACAGAGGTCTATAAACTCAGTCCATCTTCGCATTTAAAAAAAATTAAGGAAATTTAAGGAAATTCACAACAAATTTAAGAAAAAAAAAAAAAAAAAAAAAAAAAAAAAAAAAAAAAAAAAAAAAAAAAAAAAAAAAAAAAAAAAAAAAAAAAAAAAAAAAAAAAAAAAAAAAAAAAAAAAAAAAAAAAAAAGTAAACTAAAATAAAAAAGTAAAAAAATGAAGAAAATTCCCAATGGGGGAAATTCGCAACAAATTTAAAGAAAACTTTTTAAAAAAATTAAAACAAAAATTAAAGTAAAAATAATTTAAACAAATAGAAATTAAAACAAAAATTCACAATGGGGGGAATTCACAACGAAGGTCAGGGGGAAAGAAATGAAAACAAAAATTTCAATACAAATAATTTAAAAAAAATAAATAGATAAAAATTTTAACAAAAATGAAAATGAAAACTAAAAAATAAGGAAATTCACGACAAATTTAAGGAAAACAAACTTTTTTTTTTAATTAAAACAAAATGAAAAAATAAAAATAAAGGAAATTGGCAATGTGGGAAATTCACAACACTTCGAAGGAAAATGAAGAAGAAAATTATTATTATTATTTTTTTAAACCTTTAAACATAGACGCTATAAGCACCACGGTCCACCCTCTCGTTTAATCAGGGGATGAGGCTGAAAAAGCCCTGACTGTCATCGTTCTCTGATTTGGTAACTCTTGCCCTCCACCCTGCACCCCCCCCCCCCGTCCCCGCCCCCCCATCCCGTCCATCGAGCCGCTGCGTTTGAACCCTGTGTTTATTATAATCAACACGGCGCCTGAAACTCTGATTCTCTCTGTTTAGCCTCAG
>JAFMOD010000843.1:79684-94724 GCA_019802435.1 Corydoras maculifer | reverse complement strand
GGGTGTATCTGCCCAGCGCCCGAAACGTTCTCCCCTGGATGGACATGGGGAACCGCAGTCCCAGTGATGCCTTTGATTCTGTTGTGTTAAGACTCTTATAAACATCGAGTTTGTGAGCTATGAGGTGTAAATATGCTTTATCCCCCCGAACAGATCCGAACCTTGCCCCGTGACCCAGCCCGGTACGTTCTCCTGGTCCTCCGAGAGCAGCGAGGAGACATTTCATCGAGTCGGCAAGTGAGCAGGTCAATTTTAAGGTATGTTTTGATATATTATATGCTCCAGATGGTAAAATGTTCTCCTTTTCTTTTATTCAGCTATAAGAGCGCCTGAGTCTGCGCGTCCTGGGAGGCTGGGTGTCCCTGACCCTGTGCTGTGCAGAACCGGGGGCCTGGAGCTCCCGAGGGGTTGACCCGGAGCATTTTTCGCCTACAGACCGAACCCTGACCCACCGAGATGGAGGGCGCGGCCGAGTGCACGGACTACGTTCCCGAGACGGTGGACGTCGCGTCCCCCTTCGAGCTGTTGGAGCCCCCGAGCTCTGGAGGCTTCCTGAAGCTGTCCAAGCCGTGTTGCTACATCTTCCCCGGAGGCCGCGGTGACTCCGCCCTGTTTGCGGTCAACGGCTTCAACATTCTGGTGGACGGAGGCTCGGATCAGCGGTCTTGCTTCTGGAAGCTGGTGCGCCACTTGGATCGGATCGACTCCGTGATCCTGACCCACATCGGCGCCGACAACCTCCCCGGGATCAACGGGCTGCTGCGGAGGAAGATAGCCGAGCAGGAGGAGGAGGAGCATTCCCAGGGCTCGAACGCCTACGGAGAATGGATGAAGAACCTGATCTCGCCAGAGCTCGGCGTGGTTTTCTTCAACGTCCCGGAGAAGCTGAGGACGGCCGAGGCGACCCTGAAGGTTAAGAGGAGCATTGAGGAGGCCTCGCTTACTCTGCAGTACCTCAACAAACTGGGGATCAAACCCGAGCCTCTGAATCGAGTCGTGAGCAACACGATCGAGCCCGTCTCGCTGTTCCACAAACTGGGAGTCGGCAAGCTGGACATGTACGTTCTCAACCCGGTCAAAGACAGCAAGGAAATGCAGTTCTTCATGCAGAAGTGGGCGGGCAACAGCAAAGCCAAGACCGGCATCACCTTGGCCAACGGGAAGGAGGGCGAGATTTCGGTTCCGTATCTCACCTCGGTCACCGCACTTGTCGTGTGGGTTCCCGCCAATCCCAGTGAGAAGATCGTGAGGGTACTGTTCCCCGGCAACGCGCCACAGAACAAAATTTTGGAAGGACTGGAAAAGCTACGGCACCTGGACTTCCTGCGCTACCCGGTCGCTACCCAGAAAGAGATGTCCTCGGCACCTTCAGCGACCAAGCCGACCAAGCTGAAGACCAGGGCGGAGAGCAAGGAAAGTCTGAAATCTGGACCCAAAATGCAAACTGCCGCCACAAAGGCGAGCAAGAAAGAGGCGAACGAGGACATCGAGTCCAAGAGCCAAAACAAGACGGAAAAGGAGGCGAAGAAACTGCAGAATCAAAGTAAAACCTCCAAACCGGTCAAATCCGGTGGCGTTGCAACGACGGACACGGTAAAACAGGAGAAGAAGAAGCTGCTGAGAGACAGGTCGCCCAAGAAACTCGTCAAGGCGTCGAAACTGGATGAGAAGAAAGACAAGGAGAAGAAGGAGAAGATCAAGAAAGAGAAGAAAGATGGGAAGAAGCTGGAGGGTGTTAAAAAAGACGACAACAAGGCAGCCAAAGGGAAGGGGGACGCTGTCAAGCCGGAACTGAGGAAGATCACGAAACCCGATCTGAAGGCCTTCACACCGGAGGTCAAGAAGACCCTGAACAAGGCGAAGGTGCAAAAGAAGCCCAAGACGGAAAAGACAAAAGCCGACAAAGAGCAGGAGAACAGACCGGCGGCGCAACTGGTCTCCAAAGAGATACAAGAGAACGACCGATCCCTGGTCTCCTCACCCGAGGACCTCACCAAGGACTTCGAAGAGCTCCGACTGGAGGAACTCGGCGAGCGACCCAACGACGAGGTGCTCCCAGAGCCAGATATTCAACTCCCGCATCCGGAGTCTCCAGCTGAGGACATCAAGAGCAGTCTCCAAGAAGAGGAATATGACGGAGACACCAAACTGGGCCAGACCGCGGAGCCGGTGGACAAGGTCGAGGAGAGATGGCAGGAAATGGAGGAGGAGTTGGAGAGGAAACCCAAGAAAAGCGACAGCGAGGAGGACGAGGAGGATGTTATTGAGAAAGCTGAGCTGGAAGAAGCCGAGGATCTCCTTCGTGGGGAAGACCTGAAGTACAAAAGCCCGGACGGACCAAAGACGGTCAACCAAACGGAGGGGAGAGGTGTCAAATCTGCGGCGCCCACTGAGCAAGTGTCCTTCATCCAAGACGAAACTATCCCAGTGTGTTCTGAGACGGAACATACGCTTTCCGACGAGGACGTCCATGACGAGGTAGAGGAACGCTTTGGTCGTTATGGCGATATCGGTCAGCCTGGCGCTCTGGACATTGTCCACGGCGTTAAAGAGATGGAGCCCCCAATCATATCAGTGGCGTCTGACTTACCGGCAAGGAGCGGAAGCGTGGAGCAAGAGCCCGTCTTTACCAATATCATAGCAGCGCCTTTAGCCGAGGAGGAGCACATCTCCTCAGCCACCTCCATTACAGAGTACGATAAGCTGTCCTCGTTTGCCACGTCCGTCACTGAAGACCAGTCCATTGCCTCCGTGACGGCTCCTCCGACCGAGGAACTAGGAAAGAGCTCCTTGCATCTGGACAACGTGAACAGCGTCCCGTCGTCCAGCCGTACAGAAGGCAAGGAGCACCTGCACTCGGCCGGAACCATCTCGCCAACGTCCTCGTTGGAAGAGGACAAGTGCTTCAAATCACCTCCGTCCGAGGACTACCAGCCGATTGTTCCAGAAGTAGAGACCACTAGAAAACATAGCACCCACCAGCATCATCCAGAGGAGGACGACGAGGATGACGAGGACGAAGAAGACCAGACACCCAATGTCGACATGTCCCTGGGAAAGCTTCACGAAGGCTACGCATCGGCCGCGGGGCAGGAACGGGACCTTGATGGATCGCCGCTCTCCTCGCCCAGTGTACCTAGCGTCCTCCAGACCAAGCATGACCGGGACCCCAAAACGGACTTTTCCTTTTCCTGGAAGTCACCGGTTCCGTGTTTCTCCACCGGACCAGAGACCGGCGGTGCCTTGGAACCCGAGGAGAAAGATGATGGCACCATGAGAATGGCTTCAGGCCCAACCAGCACTGGTTACTCCCCCACCGAGGAGAAAGGACAGATGGCCTTGTCCACGGAGAAGTGGGACAAATGTGACGACACGAAGGCGGACGGTGGAGAGACCCCATCGCCTGACCTGAAGACAAGCACGGGAACGATCGGAGAGCCGATCGAAACGGGGCTGTCCGGTACCAGAGCAACGTTTGAGGTTTCCAGTGAAGACGAAGAAGACGACGACGACGAGGAGGAAGAGAGGAATGCACAGGACGAATACCACGAAAACGACTTTAAAACCTGCGGGAAAACAAAATACAGGGAGGAAAGGGAGTGCACCTTCCTTGATGATGAGGACACCTGTGAGTCTCAGAAGGTGAAAGAATCCGTCGATCGGACCGAGGAACCAGACGACACGAGGAACCAAGGCAAGTCCCACATGCTCAGCTCCGAAGACGAGGAGGAGGACAGTGAGGCTGAAGAGTGCACCTACCCGAGCGTCAAGGAGCCTCGGGACAAGGTGAATTCCGTGTCCCTGGGTCAGGCCCAGAAAGACGTGTCGTTCTCAGAGACCGAGGACTTGACCACGGGCTCCAAGAATGGAGACAAGAGTGTTCACTTTAATTTATACTCCTTCCCGGAAAAGGGTCACGGCGAGGACAACGTCCGAGAGATACGCCAAGATACGCCTTACGTAGGGAAGAGTTTTACCTATTCGGACGTCTACGACAGCAAGTCCAGCTCGGTGGAGTCCTACTCTCCCAATTTGCCAAAGGACGTCCCAGAGAAATGTCTGACGGTTTCCGATTCTGACCGGCGTCCGATTGCGTCCGCGGTCACTGGGGACATTTCTCAAGAAGCTAAGGCTGAACCAGAGCCTAGTGAGAAGTCCTTTTTGGCTCGGACCCCAGAAAGAGACCCATTTGCCCTTAAAGGTGAGAGTGGGACCGCCGATTACCTGCCAGAGCGTTCCACCCTGGGCTATTCAACAGACTTTAAGTCCTCAAGTGAAGCCTTAAGAACCACCGCTGAGGAGATGAGGATGTTGGCGCATGGGGAGGACGACGACGACGACGACGAGGATGAGGAAGAAGACGAGGATTCTGACGATGAGGCTGAATACAGAAGATACATCGGCGAGAGAGGCGTCGAAAAGGACGCCAAGGATAGACCCGAGGCTAGCTTGAACCCATTTGGCGCCACAGGTGCGGCGTATCCCCAATTCCCCGAGGAGAGCCAGGAGAGCGTAAAAGACTCCAGTCTTAGCCCCATGAGTTACGACAAACCGTCCACCCGTCCTCACGTTGAAGCCAGCGCAAGCCTGAGAAACGCAGACCAAGCCTTTACCGTGGATGACCTTCAGAAGTCGTCTCTGCTCTCGGGCGGCCCTACAACCGAACGGCCCTCTGGATTTGGGTATTCTCATGTTGCGGAGAACCTGTCGTTCACGTCCAGTGGGTTCACCGACAAAAAAGGCCGCGTTGACGAGTCTGTCCTACCGACGTCCAAGTCGGGCCAAGACGACGACGCCGGGATTGAAAAAGCAAAAACTCCCGAGGTCGCGGTTAAAAAAGCCGGAGACTCCATCTCACCAGGCTTCGGCTTTGGTACTTCGTTAGCAACGGCGTACTCCTCCTCCTCCTCCTCCTCGGCGTCCGCGTCTCTGTCCACCAGCCGTCAGTTTGGCGACGAGCTAGAGCCCCCTGGCATTCCTGGATATTCCCCTTTTAAAGAGGAACACTTGCCGGTAATGGACTCGTCCCTCTCCGGCTCAGGTGGGCTGGCTAAGGATGAATACTTGGAGGTATCGGGCAAACTACCACCCCCCCCCACCACAGGTGAGTCCACCGCTTGCCTTGCAAACTTCTCCCCATCGTCACCCTTCGAGGAGATCCAGTCCTTCCCGTCCCACTCGGTTCCTCCTGTAGAGTACGGGGTAGACAAACTTGGCAGCTCTCTGAGTGGTCCTTTGGACAAAGGTGCCCAGGGTTCCTGCTTTTACAAACCAGAGTGGGGGCAGGATACTTTTTTACCGGCCGAATACGGCGCCACCAGACCTTACAAACCACCTCCGCAGTCCAGTGAGAAGGAGGCTGTGAAGACAGATGTCTTTGGTACTTCCCTAATGTCCCATTCGGACCTGGCCGAGAAGCAATACTATGAAGACACGGAGAGCAGTGACGATGAAGACGATTACCTGTGTGAGAGCCAGCAGGACAAGCCACAGAGCCAAAGATCTCCATTTACAGACGTCAAGGACAGTCCCTTCTCCTTCCCTGAAAAGCTCAGCCTGTCCGAGAGGAAGACGGCTGGACTTCCAGAAGGTCTTACAGGTGGTTCAGAGCCACGGGCGACAAAACCAGACACAGCGAACGGTCCGTCGGAGGTCAGCATGGCGGCACCAGAGGCGTTTGGTTTGCCAAGCAAGGCGACGGCGGGTCCATTCTTGGCCGAAGCCTCTAGGGGACGATCTCTGTTCGAAAGGGAGCGACGAGGTCTCTACCCGGGAGATTCACCTCCCCACTATCGTCATGAGGACGAGTATGAGGAGGAGGAGGAGACGGAGCCTCAGCACCCACCCCGTCCTCTGTCACTTGTACCCTCGGATCAGACGTCCTCCTCTTATTATAAGGAGGACCCGAGTAGGCGCGACGACTCGGACAACTCTGCGACTACGTACATGGGTGCCCACTCCTTCTCCTCGTCGCCTTCTGCAGGCTACTCGTCTTCCGACTTCCGGCAAAGGAAAGGAGAGTCCTCCCCGTCCTTCATCAACCCAAGCCTGGGGCAGCTCTCCAGTGAGGATGACGATGAGGACCAAAGAAGCCAGGATGAAGATCAGCAGCAGCCTTCGGGCAAAACCAGGTGCCACCACCAACCCCAAAGAGAGAACAGTGACTCCCAGCGGCTGTCCGGAGCCACGGGCGGGGGCGTGGACCTGGCTGGAGAGGACACCCCTCCGACGTCCGTCAGCGATTCCCTGCCCTCGCAGACGGATTCCGACGTTCCCCCAGGAACCGAGGAATGTCCCTCCATCACGGCCGAAGGTAACGTGGACTCGGATGAGGACGCAGACTACCTCCCCGCCGACAAGTCCTCGGGGGCGTACGGAGGGAAGCCGTATTCCTCCAGGTCGGAGAAGGGTCACGACCCGTTGCCCTCGCCCATGAGGGACCCCGTCCCCTTCCCACCCCGTCCAGACGTGTGCATGGTGGATCCCGAGGCGCTCTCCAGCCTCACGGACAAACCTCTGAAAAAAGATCCCAAGACCAAGAGCCTGCGCAAGTCCGGCAAGTCCAGGTCCCCCGCCAGGAAAGCAGCGGCCGTCCGCAAACGTTCTCCGTCCAAGGAGTCCTCACCCCGCACCACCTCGTTAAAGAAGAAGGATGTGGACGACGACCTGTCCAGGTCAAGTTACAACACCGGAAAGGGAATCGCCAATGGCGTCAAAAGTCTGGCAGGTATGAGGTTGGGGCCTATCCCTGTCGATGAGGCTTCATTGGGTCTGTAAGTCTTCCTAACGCGGCATGTTTCCGACAGGTCCGAATCCGGCTAAATCCGGTTCTGCCGGTCCCCCCGGCCTCCCCATCTATGTGGACTTGGCCTACATACCCAACCACTGCAGCTCTAAAAACGTGGATCCGGAGTTCTTCAAACGCGTGCGCTCGGCTTATTATGTGGTCAGCGGCAACGACGCCGGCGGTGGGGAGCCCAGCCGCGGGGTCCTGGATGCCCTGCTGGACGGCAAGTCGCAGTGGGGGTCCAATCTTCAGGTAAGTCGTCTCCCAGAAAGCAACATCCAGTTTCTTTCCATCCAGGGCTAGAGATTCCCGGTTTGAATCCCCATCTGGGTGGAGTTTGCATGTCCTCCCCGTGTCCGCGTGGGTGTCCTCCGGGTTCTCCGGTTTCCTCCCACAGTCCAAAAACATGGATCAAGGGCAATTGAATGCTCCAAATTGCCCCATATACAGTGTGTCTGTGTGTGTGAGTATCCTCTACTAGGGTCGCTACCCTCTACTATGTCCATCTAGGGGAGAACGTTTCGGGCGCTGGGCAGATACACCCAGGACAGGGGGGCAATCTATCACTGGGCACACACTCACTCACTCAAACAGACACACTCTACCACACACCACCCAACTTGAACTTTTTCTCGCACACACAAACACACGCGCTATGGGGCAATTTGGCACATTCAATCCATGTTCACCAAGGGGGGCACTCACTAAAACACTCACTCACAGAGACACTCTATATGGGGCAATTTGGAGAATTCAATTGACCTTGATCCATGTTTTTGGACTGTGGGAGGAAACAGGAGCACCCGGAGGAAACCCACGCGGACACGGGGAGGACATGCAAAATCCACCCAGATTGGGATTCAACACACACACACAGACGATATGGGGCAATTTAGAGCATTCACTTCACCCTGACTCCATTGTTTTGGACTGTGGGAGGAAACGGGAGAACCCGGAGGAAACCCACGTGGACACGGGGAGGAC
Organism: Corydoras maculifer; assembly: GCA_019802435.1. NCBI lineage: Eukaryota > Metazoa > Chordata > Actinopteri > Siluriformes > Callichthyidae > Corydoras > Corydoras maculifer. The sequence goes on along the minus strand of JAFMOD010000843.1, from coordinate 86,953 downwards.
ATGCAAACTCCACCCAGATCAGGATTCAAACCTGAATCTCCAGCGCTGAGAGGAGAACATGCCAAACCACTAAACCACCCAACTTTAACTTTTTCTCGCACACACACACACACAAACACACGCTCTATGGGGCAATTTGGCACATTCAATCCATGTTCTCCAAGGGGGCAATCTATCATTGGAAACACTCACACACACACTCTATATTGGGCAATTTGGAGAACTCAATTTGACATTGAATCCATGTTTTTTTGACATGGGGAGGACATGGAAACTCCACCCAGATGGGGATTCGAACCTGAATCTCCAGCGCTAAGAGGAGAACATGCCAAACCACTAAGCCACCGTGCCGCCCAACCCAACTTGGAACTTTTTCTCGCACACACAATCACATACCCAATGGGGCAATTTGGCACATGTTCACCACTAAGCCACTGTGCCGCCCAACCCAACTTGAACTTTTTCTCGCACACACAAACACATACTCTATGGGGCAATTTGGCACATGTTCACCAAGGGGGTCAATCTATCACTCACTCACCCACACACACACACTCTATATGGGGCAATTTGGAAAACTCAATTTGACATTGAATCCATGTTTTTTGGACACGGGGAGGACATGGAAACTCCACCCAGATTGGGATTCCAAGCGGGAATCCCCAGTGCTGAGAGGAGAACATGCCAAACCACTAAGCCATGAGAATGAGACTGATGTTCGGTTGTGTCGTCCAGGTGACGCTGATCCCGACCCACGACACCGAGGTGATGAGGACGTGGTACCAGCAGACCCACGAGAAGCAGCAGGAGCTGAACGTCATGGTCCTGGCCAGCAGCAGCACGGTGGTGATGCAGGACGAGTCCTTCCCCGCCTGCAAGATCGAGTTTTGATCGCGGCCCGGGTGCCAGGTCCACCCCCGGGTCCACCCCCACCCCCCTCACCTTCACGGTTCTTGTTTTTTTTTTTTTGTCCCCATCGTAAACCCATTTCAGGTCCCAAAATAGCATCGCGCTCGTAGAACCACGTTCTACGCACGTCCACACGCGTCCCGACGTCCCCGGGTAAGGGGAGGACGTGCCTCCGACGTTGCCGTGTCGACGTCCCGTATGATGGAAGCGTCGCGCGGGGGTAGAACTAGTGCTGATGTGGCTTTGATTTCCCTTTTATTCGTCGTTTCAATTGAGTTTACGCATGCATAATTAATCAGCAAGCCTTTTATGGAAGCGAGTCGATTCGCCGAGTCGATTCCTGGGCTTCGTCTCTCTCTATAGTCTTAATATTCTATATCCAGCCGTGTGTGTGTGTGTGATGTATATCCTGTAATTTACGACTCGAGGGAGCGCTTTTCTGTCCGTAGGTTCGTGGTTAGACGTTCGGACCGCGTGCGTTTGTATTATTTCATTAATTTATTAATTAGTTGATTGATTAGGGTATATGGTTACGTTGTGACGGCACTTTAAAAAAGGGATTTTATTTATTTTGTAACCGAGCGAGATGCACATAGCTGTAAGAAGGCGGACGTGGACCCGACGCCAAAGGACCCAGCAAGTGGGACGTGAGGACGTAGAACCTGACGCAGCTGTATGGACGTAAGCACATGGTGGACGCTCTATAATCACTGCCAGGGTTTCGTATCGGCCGACTGTTGTGGTGACGCTGTAGTGGATGGGGACTGTTGACGTGTCCATTTTGTCACATGAGGACGTAAGACGGCGGGGGGGGGGGGTTCTCGTATTTCATTAATATTAATAATAATAATAATAATAATAATATAATAGGCGACACGGTGGCTTAGTGGTTTGGCATGTTCTCCTCTCAGCACTAGGGATTCCCGGTTCGAATCCCCATCTGGGTGGAGTTTCCATGTTCTCCCCGTGTCTGCGTGGGTTTCCTCCGGGTTCTCCGGTTACCTCCCACAGTCCAAAAACATGGATCAAGTTAATTGAGTTGTCCAAATTGCCCCATATAGAGTGTGTGTGAGTGAGTGTGTGCCCAGTGATAGATTGCCCCCCTGTCCTGGGTGTTTCTGCCCAGCGCAGAAACGTTTTCCCCTAGATGCGCATGGGGGGGGTCCTCCCCGTGTCCGCGTGGGTTTCCTCCCACGGTCCAAAACAACATGGATTCAATGTCAACTGGATGCGCCAAATTGCCCCATATAGAGTGTGTGTGATAGAGCATCTATTATCTTCCGCTTTATCTTCTATTAGGGTCGGGGGGGGGCTCCCCCATGCCCATCCAGGGGAGAACGTTTTGGGCGCTGGGCAGATACACCCAAGACAGGGGGGGCAATCTATTACTGGACACACACTTACACACACTCTATATGGGGCAATTTGGAGCATTCAATTCACCTTGAATCCATGTTTTTTTGGACTGTGGAAGGAAACCGGAGAATCCAGAGGAAACCCACGCCGACACGGGGAGGACATGCTAAACCACTAAGCCCCGAATCTTTATAGTGACCTTATATATTGACCTTTATTTTAACCTTTAAAAGACCAGTGTATTATATTTAGAGGTTTCTGGGTCGGTCTGCTCTACCACCCCCCCACCCCCCGCTGATGATTTTAAATGCCCTTCCCTGCCAGAGCCGGTGATCCCATCACTAATCACCTTTAATGACCCAGAGTTTTTAACTACAACCGTTAACACTACATACTAAAAAAAACACCGACCCGTTACTCAGCGTGCTGCGTTAGAACCTCCACACGGAGGCGGTTATACTCCGCAGCGGCGTGCGTAAGACAACGCCGACGAGTTCGGCACTAGATTTAAATTTCCGAGGGCCCCAGTGGCTCCGAGAGCCCGGCCCCTCGCGCCCTCGTGTGCGGTTTTAAAGACGGTGGCGTGGGGCATTTAGGGTTTTCTTCCGTTCTGGAACGCTCCGGTCCGGTTCTGCACTGTTTTGCTTTTGGATATTTATTTCATGTGCGAAATGCATTTGTGATTAAAGGTTAAACCTGCTGATCGCCAATAAACTCCCCTCATTAACACGCTCGTCATATTTCTTATTCTACTTTAGACTTCCATGTCCTCCCCGTGTCCGCGTGGGTTTCCTCCCACAGTCCAAAAACATGGATCAAGGTGGATTGAATGCTCCAAATTGCCCCATATAGAGTGTGTGTGAGGGTGTATCCAGTGATAGATTGCCCCCCTGTCCTGGGTGTGTCTGCCCAGCTCCCGAAACGTTCTCCCCTGGATGGTATCTGCCCCCCGCAACCCTAGCAGAGGATCAAGTGGAAGATAATAGATGGATGTTACATTTAGGTGGCTTAGTGGTTTGGCATGTTCTCCTCTCAGCGCTGGGGATTCCCGGTTCGAATCCCAATCTGGGTGGAGTTTCCATGTCCTCCCCGTGTCCACGTGGGCTTCCTCCAGGTTCTCCGGTTTCCTCCCATAATCCAAAAACATGGATTCAAGGTCAAGTGGATGCTCCAAATTGCCCCATATAGAGTGTGCGTGACTCTAGTAGAGGATTGAAAAAATGCAGAGAAGTCATGTGACTCATAAACGACATTGACATACTTTACATTAACATTCACATGGAATTCTTCGTTAACACACACACACACACACACACACACACACACACACACACACACACACACACACACCCTTCTCTAAGCTCTCGTTATGCGAATGGACTCTTGAAGACGGAGACGTCGGAACGCCGCAGACGGCACGCCGATTCGGTTCGGGTTCGTGGACGTTGGGGGGGGGGGTCGTTATGTAATTTGGCTCGATCGGCCTTAACGAGATTCACCTCCAGATTAATTGACTGTCCTCGCCGTAAGACAAACGACATCAGCGGCGCGCTGCAAACAGATATGCATAACACCTTTAATAACGCAGTAAGAGGACGAGCCATCACACAGACACTCCATTCCAAAGATGGGACGAGCAGGATGAAGATCTGAGGACACCTCCAGGACATGAGGAGACACCTCAAAAGCACGTTAGAGCTAATAAAGTACCGTCATTAATTAATAACCCGAGTTTGATTGACAGTTTTGTCTCACCGTCACATGATGCCATGAGGCCTCATGTCCTGGAGGTGTCCTCAGATCTTCATCCATGGTTCTACCACCATTACTGATGGACAACCTGGAGTTCTATTGGACCGGGGGACGTCCTCAATGGACTTCTATAGTGTTTAATGGTTAAATCCGGGTCACATGACCACCACACAGTCTGTACATGGCTGTCCTACACTGTCGATGGAGGACGAGGACGAGTCCCCCACTGGGCCTCGGTCCTCACAAGGTGTCCTCCTTAAGATATCAACAGAACAGGGAGTTTTGTCTTGCCGTCACATGATGCACCATGTTAATGTCTTAAGAAGGACACCTTGTGAGGACCGAGGCTCAGTGGGGGACTCGTCCTCGTCCTCCATCGACAGTGTAGGACAGCCATGTACAGAGTGTGTGGTGGTCATGTGACCCGGATTTAACCATTAAACACTATAGAAGTCCATTGAGGACGTCCCATATATAAATATAACATAAGGAACCAGCGTCCTGTCCCCTTACTTGTCGAATAGCGCCCTCTCTTCCGTTCCGTCCACTCGTCTCTATTGCGTCCTACAGTGCAAAACTCTGAGCAGCAGCTTCTAAACATCAGATGGACACGGACCGCCACGGACCGCCACCTCGACAAAGACACGGAACCGGGCCGACGGAGCGGGAAGTCCAGAAAGACGGCGACCGCCGGAAGCGACGGCGTGGGACGGGTCCGAGTCCGTCCGTCCGTCCGGGTTAAAGTTCCCGAAAGACGGCGTTATTGGAAAAACAGAAGCTTGATGGAAGGACGAGCGTTTGTTTGTCCATCACGTCTCTCTATTAAAATACACTTTCATTAATAAACGTATGAAACATCGTACAGACCGACGGCGGCGCCGGAAGCTTTGGCTAAAAAGCGCTCAATAAATATTCCGTCCCGCCGCCGTGTAGTTGCGGCAGCTGCTTAAATAAAAGCACTCAGAAGACCACAGCTGGACGAGACGGGACATGAAGCATCTCAATAATGACGTTATCACAACATGATGCATCAGCACTGTCCAACAAACGCACGTGATGTCAAGTGTTTAAAACCAGATTAAAGACATAGAGACAGAGACATACAGAGCGTCCTCAGAGAACATTAGATCGTCACAGGAACCCGTCGCACCGGCCATGATAACATCTGCCAGAAGAAACCCAATGAAGATACCAAATGACTCCCGAATAACTGCCGAATGATTCCCGAATGACAGCCAAATGACTCCCAAACTACTGTCAATTGACTACCAAATGACAGCCAAATGACTCCTAATTGACTCCCAAATGACAGCCAAATGACTTTCGAATGACTCGCAAACTACTGACGAATGACTCCCAAACTACTGACGAATGACTCCCAAACGACTACCAAATGACAGCCAAATGACTTTCAAACTACTGCCAAATGACTCCCAAACGACTACCAAATGACTCCTAATTGACTCCCAAATGACTTTCAAATGACTCCCAAACTACTGTCAATTGACTCCCAAATGACTCCCAAACTACTGTCAATTGATTCCCAAATGACTCCCACACTACTGTCAAATGACTACCAAATGACTCCTAATTGACTCCCAAATGACAGCCAACTGACTTTCGAATGACTCCCAAACTACTGACGAATGACTCCCAAACTACTGCCAAATGACTCCCAAACTACTGCCAAAATGACTCCCAAATGACTCCCAAACTACTGCTAAATGACTCCCAAACTACTGCCAAATGACTCCCAAACTACTGTCGAATGACTCCCAAATGACAGCCAAATAACTCCTGAATGAATCTCAGACTCCCAAATGACTCCCAAACTACTACCAAATGACAGCCAAATGACTCCCAAACAACTCCTGTGAGAAGAAGCCACCTGTAGTCCCAGCAATAGTTTGGAATCATTTATGCAAATGAGGTCTAATTTGCATATTTCCCATCATGCAACCATACGTAAGTCCCGTGGTTTGCGCAGTGGAAGCTGGTTGCTATGGCGACCGTGCTGGTTACCAGCTTCTCATGTGGAGGTGCAGGGTCAGAAGAGTCATGAGGTCAGTGGAGGTCATGGTCGGGGGGTTGCACGGCACGGTGGCTTAGTGGTTTAGCATGTTCTCCTCTCCGCGCTGGGGATCCATGTATGAATCCCGATCTGGGTGGAGTTTCCATCTCCTCCACATGTCCACGTGGGTTTCCTCCGGGTTCTTCCCCCAGTCCAAAAGACATGGATTCAAGGTGAATTGAATGCTCCAAATTGCCCCATATAGTGTGTGTGTGTCCAGTGATAGATTGCCCCCCTGTCCTGGTTGTTTCTGCCCAGCGCCCGAAACGTTCTCCCCCCCCACATCAGGAACCATATCGCAAACCCCGCCCCCTGATGATGTCATTAAGGAAAATGAAATGCTATAAAAATAGGCGTGTTTCCGTGACGACGCTATAAAATTCCACAGCGCTGGTCCTTCAGCGAGACCGGGAGACGTCCTGCAGTCAGAGGACACCCTGATCCGAGAGGTTCCACAAACGTGCCGGACGGAACCCGAGGTCGTCGAGGTCGTCGAGGTCGCACGCGACAGGTATGCACGGCATCAGGGCTCGGCCGCGTGGGACACGCCCACCTCCACCGGAGTCCCGGGACGAGGGAGGGGGACGGCGCCGTTCGTCCACCCCTCGGGCTCGTCGGGGCTCAGGGGGGTCAGCACATCGGAACCGGCCTCGGAACCGCTCTCCCGGAGCTCGGGCAACACGGGTAAGGGGGCGGGCACGCCGGACGCAGGGGACACAGGGGACCCGGGTTCGAACGGGGGGGAGCGAGGAGGACCGGCTTCGTCTCCTGTCTCCACGACATCCTCGCAGCACCCAGAGTCGGAGCGGGGGCTGTCCAGGAGCGAAGGGGACGGAGGGGCGTGCTGGGGGACGGCGGCGGCGTGAGAGGAGGACGGCTGGATCTCCTCGCTGCTCTGGGGGGTCAGCGCCGTCTTCTCGCTGAAGCTGAATCGAGGGGACGTGTCGGCCGTGGTGGGCGAGGAGGGGCCCGCGCTGGACACCGTGCTGGAGGGGCCGCTGCTGTCTGCAATACAAACACAACACGTGATAAACATCCATCCATTATCCTCTATTAGGGTCGTGGGGGGGGGGGGTCCCATGTCCATACAGGGAAGAACGTTTCGGACGCTAGGCAGATACACCCAGGACAGGGGGGCAATCTATCGCTGGACACACACTCACACACACACATGGGGCAAT
>JAFMOD010000843.1:47668-50006 GCA_019802435.1 Corydoras maculifer | reverse complement strand
GAGCTTAAACCTTAACGAGTTTTAACCTTAACGAGTTTTAACCTTAACGAGTTTTAACCTTAACAAGCTTAAACCTTAACGAGTTTTAACCTTAATGAGTCTAAACCTTAACAAGTTTCAACCTTAACGGGTTTGAACCTTAACGAGCTTAACCCTTAACGAGAGGAGCGTCTGACCTCCATGGAGCTGGTCTTGCGGTTCCGGATCAGAGGAGACCTGCGCTGGGTGGACAGGGCGTCTGAGAGCGGCGGGGCGCGGTCCACTTCGTCCTGCACCAGGTTTTCCAAACTGCCGGGGTCCGTCTGCTTCTGCTCGTTCTGCAACCAAAGACACGCAGCAACATGTGCTCAGTGCTTTGGCATGTTCTCCTCTCAGCGCCAGGGATTCCCAATCTGGGTGGAGTTTGCATGTCCTCCCCGTGTCCGTGTGGGTCTCCTCCGGGTTCTCTGGTTTCCTCCCACAGTCCAAAAAAATGGATTCAAGGTGAATTGCATGCTCCAAATTGCCCCATATAGAGTGTGTTTGCCCCATATAGTGTGTGCCCAGTGATAGATTGCCCCCCCTGTCCTGGGTGTATCTGCCCAGCGCCCGAAACGTTCTCCCCTGGATGTACATGGAGAACCCCCCCCCCCATTGCGACCCTAGTAGACGATAAAGCAGAAGATAATGGTTGGATGACAGTGGCTTAGTGGTTTGGCATGTTCTCCTCTCAGCACTAGGGATTCCCGATTTAAATCCCCATCTGGGTGGAGTTTGCATGTTCTCCTCGTGTCCACGTGTGCTTTCTCCGGGTTCTCCGGTGTCCACCCACAGTCCGAAAACATGGATTCAAGGTCAATTGCGTGCTCCAAATTGCCCCATATAGGGTGTGTGTGTGTGAGTGACTGTGTGTCCAGAGATAGATTGCCCCCCTCTCCTGGGTGTATCTGTCTGGATGGACATGTATATGTATATATATATATATATATATATATATATATATAGTGAGATCTTGCCTCAGAAGAAGCGGGGCGGAACCCGAACCCCATGGGGGCGCTCTCCTCCTCACACACCTTCACCCCGGGGCTGAAATGCAGCTCAACGTGGAAGCGCTCCTCTGACGACGGCTCCTGCAATTAATCAATCAATTAATTAATTAATTAAACATCAAACACTCCCGCTTCTTTAATCTCACTGTTAATGAAGTCGCGATCCCCGGCGGTCTCAGTTCACATCGTTAGTTCACATCGTTCTCCTCTCAGCTCGGTAGGGGGGTCCCATACAGGGGAGAATGTTTCGGGGCGCTGGGCAGATACACACAGGACAGGGGGGGCAAACTATAACTGGACACACACTCACTCACACACACACTCTATATGGGGCAATTTGGAGAACTCAATTGCCCTTGATCCATGTTTTTAGACTGTGGGAGGAAAGCGGAGAACCCGGAGGAAACCCACACAGACACGGGGAGAACATGGAAACTCCACCCAGATGGGGATTCGAACCGGGAATCCCTAGTGCTGAGAGGAGAACATGCCAAACCACTAAGCCACCGTGCTGCCTATATATATATATATATATATATATTATTTGATTTATATATTTTTTCAATTTTTTTTGTTTATTCATTTTTATTTATTTCATTTATGTTTTGTCTTGACGGCACGGTGGCTTAGTGGTTTAGCAGGTTCTCCTCTTAGTGCTGGGGATTTTTGGTTCGAATCCCAATCTGGGTGGAGTGCCCATGTTCTCCCCGTGTCCGCGTGGGTTTCCTCCGGGTTCAAAACCATAGATGAAGTCAATTGAATTCTCCAAATTGCCCCATATAGAGTGTGTGTGTGTGAGTGAGTGTGTGTCCAGTTATAGATTGCCCCCCTGTCCTGGGTGTATCTGTCCAGCGCCCTGAAACATACTCCCTGGATGGGCATGGGGAACCCCGCCCCCTCCTGCGACCCTAGTAGAGGATAAAGCGGAAGATAATGGATGAATGGATATCTTAACATAGGCAGTATGGATTCAAGGTGAATTGAATTCTCCAAATTGCCCCGATATAGAGTGTGTGTTTGTGTGAGTGTCCAGTGATAGATTGCCCCCTGCGACCCTAATCGAGGATAAAGCAGAAGATAATGGATGAATGTTTTGTCTTTTGTCGAGTTTTGGGGGTGTTTATATAATTTTGGGTTTTTGTCTTTAAGGTGTTTTTAAGGGGATATAAAAAAGTGCTTTTTTATTTTAATATCACAAAGTTTCTTCTGTTTAATAAATAATAAAAATGTTAAAAATAATAATAAGTAAATAAAAGGCTGATCCGGCCAAACCTACGAGAACCGCACGATGAGTGCAGAACAAGAGCGCC
>JAFMOD010000843.1:32668-45168 GCA_019802435.1 Corydoras maculifer | reverse complement strand
GTCTGTGCATAATATTGCATTGGGATTTGAACCCACAACCTTCTGTTTGATACCGACCACTAACCCACCACCCTTAAGCGAGCACAGGGTTGATACAGCGCCCCCTTAGAGCAGTGTGGGTTAAGGGTCTTGCTCAAGGAGCCACATGGTATCGTCAGTGGACTTGGGATTTGAACCCACAACCTTTAGATTGATACCCAACCACTGAGCCACCTCCCTCAAGTGAGCACAAGGTTGAGACAGCGCCCCCTTATAGAGTGTGAGTGTTAAGGGTCTTGCTCAAGGAGACACATGGTATCTTCAGTGGACTTGGGATTTGAACCCACAACCTTTAAATTGATACCAAACAACTGAGCCACCACCCTCAAGCGAGCACAAGGTTGAGACAGCGCCCCCTTGGAACAGTGCGGGTTAATGGTCTTGCTCAAGGAGCCACATGATAACTTTAATTGACTTGGGATTTGAACCCATAACCTTTAGATTGATACCTCCCACTGAACCATCACCCTCAAGCGAGCATGGGGTTGATACAGTGCCCCCTTGGAGCAGTGTGAGTTAAGGCTCTTGCTCAAGGAGCCACATGGTAACTTCAATGGACTTGGAATTTGAACACACAACCTTCAGATTGATACCAAACCACATTATTTGAAATATAATTACAGCTTTAAAAGCTCATACCTCTCTTCCTTTAGGGCAGGGGCGAGGCAGGGGCGAGGCAGACTTACAGCGGATGGAGCTTGTTGACCGACTCGTCCTCGTGGGTTCTCTGCAAGTCCAGGAGGATCTTCTTGATCAGCGGGAGGCAGTAACCATACGCGATGTCCAACTTCTCCACCTTGTTGATGCCGTACTCCTGAGCGGAGAACCAGGGTTTTATTGAACATCACCTCCACCCAACCATCATCCTCCATATTCAAAATAAATTCAATTTAATTAATTAAGTCACATGGTAACTTTAATGGACTTGGGATTTGAACCCACAACCTTCAGATTGATACCAAACCACTGAGCCACCATCCTCAAGTGAGCACAGGGTTCATACAGTGCCCCCTTGGAACAGTGCAGGTTAAGGCTCTTGCTCAAGGAGTCACAGGGTAACTTCAATGGACTTGGGATTTGAACCCACAACCTTCAGATTGATACCAAACCACTGAACCACCACCTAAAAGCGAGCACAGGTGGACACAGTGCCCCCTTGGAGAGTGTGGGTTAAGGGTCGTGATCAAGAAGCAACATGTTAACTACAGTGGACCTGGGATTTGAACCAACAACCTTCTGATTGATACCTAACCACTGAGTCACCACTCTCAAGTCAGCACAGGGTTGATACAGCGCCCCCTTGGAGCAGTGCGGGTTAAGGGTCTTGCTCAAGGACCCACTACAGTGGACCTGGGATTTGAACCCACATCCTTTTGATTGATACCAAACCACTGAGCCACCACCCTCAAGCGAGCAGAGGGTTCATAAAGAGCCCCCTAAAAGCAGTGGCGGTTAAGGGTCTTACTCGAGGAGCCATATGGTAACTTCAATGGATATGGGATTTGAACCCACAACCTTCAGATCGATCGCCCCAAAACCCCAACATCACCATTAATTTGGTGTCATGACTCCCACAATGCCCTGCTCGTAGCGCCTACCTGAGGAATGACGATGTCCGCCAGCGCTCTGGACAGCGTGAACAGCTCCAGCGTGTCCTCCAGGCCCAGCGAGCCGTTGTGCTGCACGTCGTACTTCACGCAGTCGTAGATGTCGGGGATCTTGCTGATGTCGTAGCGCCCGCTCTTCATGCGGAAGTCCCGCTCCAGTTTGGACCAGCGCTGCAGCATCATCTCCAGGGTCTCGCTGTGGTACAGCTGCAGATCTGGGGTCAGCAGACACACGAGGGACGACCTGTTACAGCAGAAGTCCTGGGACGTACCCTTCGATTAGTGCGGTCAGGTTGCATTCAGTCTCAAAGTTCTGGCTTGGGGACCATTGTTAGAACCCCACCCTGACGTAACAGTCTGGAGACGCATCTTTTGAGGGTCCAGCCAGACTGGGAAGCAAGAACCCAAAGGCGGAGTCAAAGTTCTGCGTGAGAGAACTTGACCAGGCTGGACACCCTGACCTCAGCCCAATCCAGGTCTTCACCAACTCTGGAGGGCCCAAAACTTTGCTTAAGGACCCACTTCAGTGGACCTGGAATTTGAACGCACAACCTTCAGATTGATACCAAACCAATGAGCCACCTCCCTTAAGTGAGCACAGCACCTCCTTGGAGCAGTGTGGGTTAAGGGTCTTGCTCAAGGAACCACAAGGTAACTTTAAAGGACTTGGAATTTGAACCCACAACCTTCAGATTGATAACAAACCACTGAGCCACCACCCTCAAGTGAGAACAGGGTTCATACAGGACCTCCTTGGAGCAGTGTGGGTTAAGGGTCTTGATCAAGAAGCCACATGGTAACGTTAATTGACTTGGGATTTGAACCCACAACCTTCAGATTGATACCAAACCACTGAGCCACCACCCTCAAGCGAGCACAAGGTTGATACAGCGCCCCCTTGAAGCAGTGTGGGTTAAGGGTCTTGCTCAAGGAGCCACATGGTAACGTTAATGGACCTGGGATTTGAACCCACAACCTTCAGATTGATACTAAACCACTGAGCCACCACCCTCAAGTGAGAACAGGGTTCATACAGCGCCCCCTTGAAGCAGTGTGGGTTAAGATTCTTGCTCAAGGAGCCACATGGTAACGTTAATGGACCTGGCTTGTGAACCCACAACCTTCAGATTAATACCAAACCAATGAGCCACCTCCCTTAAGTAAGCACAGGGTTGATGCAGCGCCCCCTTGGAGACATGCAGGTTAAGGGTCTTGCTCAGGGAGCCACATGGTAACCTTAATGGATTTGGGATTTAAACCCACAACCTTCAGATTGATACCAAACCACTGAACCACCACCCTCAAGTGAGAACAGAGTTCATACAGGACCTCCTTGGAGCAGTGTGGGTTAAGGGTCTTGATCAGGGAGCAACATGGTAACTTTAAAGGACTTGGAATTTGAACCCACAACCTTCAGATTGATACCAAACCAATGAGCCACCTCCCTCAAGCGAGCACAGGGTTGATGCAGCGCCCCCTTGGAGACATGCAGGTTAAGGGTCTTGCTCAGAGAGCCACATGGTAACGTTAATGGATTTGGGATTTGAACCCACAACCTTCAGATTGACAGATGGAGACGTGAAATGAATTGTGAAGACACCTGCGGATTTGGGATCCTCCAGTTTGTTCCGGATCTGGCCGGTGAGGCTCTGGATGAGGTTGTACACCTGGTCACATGTCCTGACCGGATTCTCCACCGCCCTCATGGAGGTAACTAACGAGCTGCTGCTCGTCGGTGCCAGCTACGGGGGAAAGACGGAACACATTAATGATGACGTCATCGTGGGTGGAGCCTGACCAAATTTAAATAAAAAAGATGAGACGGTGGACATCAGGGGACCCACGTCTTTTCAGGGTCATTAAGTCGCGACCCATTTTTGGGGTCTTCAAACACACATTTAAACGCATGCAACGTATTTGCATGTTCTCCCCATGTCCACGTAGGTTTCCTCCGGGTTCTCCGGTTTCCGTTCAGTCCAAAAACATGGATTCAAGGTCAATTGAATTCTCCAAATTGCCCCATATACAGTGTGTGTATGTGAGTGAGTGTGTATCCAGTGATAGATTGCCCCCCTGTCCTGGGTCTATCTGCGCAGCACCCGAAACGTTCTCCCCAATAATAATAGGTTGTACGGGTGGCACGGTGGTTTAGTGGTTGGCATGTTGGCCTGGGGATGCAGGTTCGAATCCCAATCTGGTTGGAGTTTGCATGTTCTCCCCATGTCTCCCATAGTCCAAAAACTATTGGGCATGGGAAACCCCCCCCCCCTTTATAGCTGCCATATTTATTTACCTGTATTAACATCATGGTTTAATTAATCCAGGGGAGAACTTTCCGGCGCTGGGCAGAAACACCCAGGACAGGGGGGCAATCTATCTCTAGACACACACTCACTCACACACACACGCACACACTCTATATGGGGCAATTTGGAGAATTCAATGTTCCATGTTGATGAATGTTCCATGTTCAATAGATCCATGTTATTACTGTGGGAGGAAACCGGAGAACCCGGAGGAGACCCACGCGGACACGGCGAGGACATGGAAACTCCACCCAGATTGAGATTCGAACCGGGAATCCCTAATGCTGAGAGAAGAACATGCCAAACCACTAAGACACCATGACGCCACCCATCCATTATCCTCCCCTTTATCCTCTACGGGAGAGGGGGGGGGATTCCCCATTCCCATCCAGGGGGGAATGTTTGAGGCGCTGGGCAGATACACCCAGGATAGGGGGCAATCTATCACTGGACACACACTCACTCACACATACACTCTCTATATGGGGCAATTTGTATTGCCCCATGTTTTTGGACTGTGGGAGGAAACCCGAGAACCCGGAGGAAACCCACGCGGACACGGGAAGGACATGCAAACTCCAACCGGGAATCCCCAGCTCTGAGAGGAGAACATGCCAAACCACTAAGCCACCGTGCCACCAATATATATATAATCTATATCTGTAATGTTGTGTGTAGGCTGCAGGTGGCGTCACCTTCTGGAACTCCTCATCGGTGAAATCCTGGTCCTTCTGCATGATCTCGTGGAGCCGGACCTTCACCCTCTGCTGGCAGCCGCTCAGAGAGTCGATGTCGTTGTCCAGCAGGCCGTTCATGTTGGCGCTCTTCACCATCTGCACCAGGATGGGGGTCAGCTCGCCCTCCAGCGCCAAGAGCCCCTGCCGGGGAAACCCCGTATTTAAGCCCGCGGGGTGCGCACGGCTTTGTTAAGGGTGCGAGAGAGTGAGGCGGTACCTTGGCGAAGGCGGCGGCGGTCATCTGCACCCGGCCCTCGTCCGAGGCGTAGATCTTCAGGTCGTGTCGGTACGTGCTGTGCAGACGCAGCAGACCGCAGCCGGGAAAGCCGGCGTAATCGCCTGCAACCACGGCACGCAGCCGAGGAAACGCACATGAACATCCATCCACCAATGGGGGGGCTGCTGGGCAGATACACCCAGGACAGGGGGGCAATCTATCACTGGACATACACTTACTCTCACACACACACACTCTGTATGGGGCAATTTGAAGCATTGAATTGCCCTTGAATTCATGTTTTTGGAGGATATTGATGATGTCACGAAAGGGGTGTGTCCAAACTTTCTATATATATATATATTTATACACACACACACACACACACACACACACATATATATATAGGGTCGTGTGGGGGGTTCCCCCAGGACAGGGCGGAAATATGTAAGCAGGACACACATTGACTCACTCTATATGGGGCAATTTGGAGCATTCAATTGTCCTTGAATCCATGTTTTTTGGACTTTTTTGGGAGGAAACCGGGGAACCCGGAAGAAACCCACGCAGACACGGGGAGGACATGCAAACTCCACCCAGATTGGGATTCGAACCGGGAATCCAGAGGGCTGAGAGGAGAACATGCTAAAGCACTAAACCACCGTGCCATTCTATTATTATTATTATTATATTTAAGAAGCTTTTGAAGTAAAACCCGGAGGAAACCCACGCAGACACGGGGAGGACATGCAAACCACCCAGATAGAGATTTGAACCGGGAAGCCCCAGCACTGAGAGGAGAACATGCTAAACCACTAACCACCCGTTACCGTGCCACCCAGAAATGAAAATGATTTTAAAAATATATTAATTAATTAATTATTTAATCAAAAAAGCATGTTCTCCACTCAGCACTGGGGCTCCAGGTTTGAATCCCCATCTGGGTGAAGTTTGCATGTTCTCCCCACGTCCCCTTGGGTTTCCTTGGTGTTCTCTGGTTTCCTCCACAGTCCAAAAACATGGATTTTAAAGGTAAATTGAATGCTCCAAATTGCCCCATATAGAGTGTGTGTGCCCAGCGATGAACCAGAGAACCCGGAGGAAACTCACCCAGACACGAGGAGAACATGGAAACTCCACCCAGATTGGGATTCGAATTGGGAATCCCTAGTGCTGAGAGGAGAACATGCCAAACCACTAAGCCAGCTTGCCCCCTGGAAGTCTAAATGATTAAAATAATAGTAATAATAATAAAGCATGTTCTCCTTTCATCACTCGGGTTCGAATCCCAATCTGGAAGAAGTTTGCATGTTCTCCCCATGTCCGCATGTGTTGCCTCGGGGATCTCCGGTTTCCCCCCACAGTGCAAAAACATGGATTTTAAAGGTGAAATGAATGCTCCAAATTGCCCCATATCGAGTGTGTGAGTGAGTGTGTGCCCGGCGATAGATTGGCACCCTGTTCTAAACGTTCTCCGTCCTTAACAGATCAATGACCGAGACAAACATACGTACCCTGTCCTCCGGGGTACATGCAGCGGAACGCCCTGCCCAGCTCCTCGGCCTGCACTCGTCCCGCCGGGGTCAGTTCCCCCCCCCACTTCAACACCAGCAGCAGGGACGGACCCTCCTTCCGCGTATCTGCCATGAAAACACAGTCAGCTTCACTGACCAATCACAATCGTCCTCTGTTCTTATTATTATTTAGTTGTCCAGTAGAAACGCGTGGATTTGCTCTAAAGCCAAGATCTACCTAGCAACCAGCAGTCCTTACAGTAAACCATGATGACAGTGCCATCTAATGGTCAGGTGACATGTTTGTGTTTATTCTACTGGAGACGGGTGGTCCTCACAAAGCTGGTCCATCGTCACAGTCCTGATACAGACCCGTGACATCACTCACCCTCCTCCTCACTGGACGTCTTGGGTTGTCCATGGGGAAGGTAGGTCAGCTGCACCTTCCTGTTGATCCCAGAAAAGTGTCCATACCTGAGAACACAGCGGGGGGTGGGGGGGGTGGGGTTTAGAGTCGGGCTTAAACTCAAGAGCACTTAATACTAAACAGAATGGAGAACAAGTACCCCGCCATCCACTGTCATAATAATAATAATAATAATAATAATAATAATAATAATAACAATAATAACAACAACAATAATAATAATAGTAATAATAACTACAATAATAACAACAATAATAATAACAAATAATAATAATTATAATAAAAATTACAATAATAAATAATATGAATAAACAATAATAATATGAATAAACAATAATAATAATAATAACAATAATAATAATAAAATATTATAATAATAAAAATACAAATAATAAAAATAATAATGATAATAATAATAATAATAATAATAATAATAATAAAATATAATAATAATAAAAATACAAATAATAAATATAATAATAACAGTAATAATAACAGTAATAATAATAATAATAATAATAATAATAATAATAATAATAAAATTATAATTTTAATAATACTAATAATAATAATAATAATAATATAATATAATAAAATAATAATAATAATAATAATAAAATATAATAATAATAAAAATACAAATAATAAATATAATAATAACAGTAATAATAGCAGTAATAATAATAATAATAATAATAATAATAATAATAATAATAATAATAAAATTATAATTTTAATAATAATAATAATAATAAAATTATAATAATAATAAAATTATAATTTGAATAATAATAATAATATAATATAATAATAAAATAATAATAATAATAATAATAATAATAATAATAATAATTCCAAAGCCGTCACTCACATCTCTAAAACCGTCTTCAGCTGCTCCAGTTTGGATTTCTTCTCCTCGATCTCACAGTCGCTGTACTGCCCCAAATCGGCCAGCAGCTGCCGGGTGATGTCCAGCACCTCCTGCAGGGTTAAGAGCAAAGAGGGGAGAGACTGCAACTCCCAGAATCCCCGGCACTCATCTGACATCACTGCAGAAGAGCTTCCTACAGAGAGACTACAGGACATACTGTGTACTGTGTTCTAAAGGTCAGGACCCGAGTGGAACCATCACAGAGTGAGTATAATTGGGTGGATGCATAGGTCCTATCCCAGCAGTGTCACTGAGGTGTGCACTAGAACCCTCTGCACTGCAGAACTGACCATCAACAATCCACCACCCTAATGACACCTGTTCTGACCAACAGAGAACACAGATGGACTACAGCCTGGAAATTGTACAACTACAAACTCCATCTATATGGTAAGTGGAGGATATGGATGATGTCAAGAAAGGGGTGTGTCCAAACTTATATATATATATATATATATATATATATATATATATATATATATATATATATAGGGTCGTGACGGGGGGGGGGTCCCCCAGGACAGGGTGCCAGTAGCTGGCATGAGCTGGGCACACTCTCTCTCATTCTCTCTCACACACACACACACTCTATATGGGGCAATTTGGAGCATTCAATTCGACTTGAATCCATGTTTTTGGACTGTGGGAGGAAACCGGAGAACCCGGAGGAAACCCACACGGACACGGGGAGAACATGCAAACTCCACCCAAGATTGGGATTCGAACTGGGATCCCAAACGCTGAGAGGAGAACATGCCAAACCACTAAGCCATTGTGTTGCCCTTGTTAAAATATCCATCCATAGGTTCTACATGTCCATCCAGAGGGAACGTTTCGGACACTGGGCAGCTACACCCAGGACAGAGGGGGCAATCTATTACTGGACACTCACCCACACACACACACTCTATATGGGGCAATTTAGAGTATTCAATTCACCTTGAATCCATCTTTTTGAACTGTGGGAGGAAACCGGACAACCCGGAGGAGACCCACGCGGCCACGGGGAGGACATGCAAACTCCACCCAGATGGGGATTCGAATCGGGAATCCCCAGCACTGAGAGGAGAACATGCCAAACTACTAAGCCCTGCCACCCTAGTTGAAATACCCATCCATTATCTTTAGCTTTATCCTCTATTAGGATCGCAGGGAGTGGGGTAGTTCCACATGCCCATCCAGGGGAGAACGTTCCGGGCGCTGGGCAGATACACCAGGACAGGGGGGCAATCTACATTGGACACACACTCTCTATATGGGGCAATTTGGAGCATTCAATTCACCTTGAATTCATGTTTTTGGACAGCGGGAGGTAAGCGGAGAACCCCGACGACACCCACGTGGACAGGGGGAGGACATGGAAACGCCACCCAAGATTGGGATTCGATTGGGAATCCCCAGCGCTGAGAGGAGAACATGCCAAACCACTAAGCCCTGTATATATATATATATATATATATATATAGATGTATATGATTTCGTTACCTGCAGTTGTTTGGGTTTCTTGAGCTTCAGCTTTCCCGTCTTGTATCCGCCGTATTTCTCGAAAAGCTCGAAGAACCTGTGAGAGACAGAAAGCACACCTCCACCTGTCAGCCCACCTGCCAGCTTCTGATGAAGCTCCACCCACTCGGCGTCCCCGCTCCGCTCACATGGGGTGCCGGACCTCCATCTTCATCTTCTGTTTGGGGGTGCGGTCTCCGTGGCGGATCACGGCGATCACGCAGCGCAGCTCCATCCTGTGGCGGGACACACAGACGTCCAGCTACACCCTGTCCACAAGGGGGAGCACAGAGAAAGAACACCAGAACCAGAGCAGGACTCACATGGTGCCGGACGTGGTGGGGACGATGGGGATGTCCTCGGCCTCGGTGGGGATGGACCAGGGGATATGAAACTGGGGGGCAAGCTCGCGCATCACGATGTTCCTTAAACGACAGAAGACAACGGAACCGGTCAGGTCCAGACCGTCCCCCACACTGTCCTTCTCCTGAGGGTGGACCCATGGACCGTTATGCTGTGGACCATCTCAGCAGGTCTCTCTCTGCTTTCACTTCACCTTTAATTTCCATATTCATCATCGCTGTTGGGTGGAGTTTGCATGTCCTCCCTGTGTCCGCGTGGGTTCTCCCACAGTTCAAAAACATGGATTCAAGGTCAATTAAATGCTCCAAATTGCCCCACATAGTGTGAGGGACCCCCCATCCTGGGTGTATCTGCCCAGCGCCCGAAACGTTCTCCCCTGGATGGGCATGGGGAACCCCGCCCCCCCCCCCCCGCGACCCTAATAGAGGATAAAGCGGACGATATGAATTCATGGGTGCGGGCGGCACAGGGGCTTAGTGGTTTGGCATGTTCTTCTCTCAGCGCTGGAGATTTCTGGTTCGAATCCCAATCTGGGTGGAGTTTGCATGACCTCCCCGTGTCCACGTGGGTTTCCCCCCACAGTCCGAAAACATGGATCAAGGTTAACTTAATGCTCCAAATTGCCCCATACAGAGTGTGTGTGTGTGTGTGTGTGTGTGAGTAAGTGTGTGTCCAGTGATAGATTGCCCCCCTGTCCTGGGTGTATCTGCCCAGCGCCCCAAACTTTCTCCCCTGGATGGACATGGGGAACCCCCCCCCCCCGCGACCCTAGTAGAGGATAATGGATGGATTTATGGGATAGAGCTGCACAGTGGCTTAGTGGTTTGGCATGTTCTCCTCTCAGCGCTGGGGATTCCCAATTCGAATCCCGATCTGGGTGGAGTTTGCATGTCCTCCCCGTGTCCGCGTGGGTTTCCTCCGGTTTCCTCCCACAGTCCAAAAACAAGGATTCAAGGTGAATTGAATGCTCCAAATTGCCCCATATAGAGTGTGTCTGTGTGAGTGAGTGTGTGTCCACACAGTGATTGCCCCCCTGTCCTGGTTGTATCTGCCCAGCGCCTGAAACGTTCCCCCCTGGATGGGCATGGGGAACCCATGGATGGATATTGTAACAAGGGTGGCACGGTGGCTTAGTGGTTTGGAATGTTCTCCTCTTAGCACTAGGGATTCCCGGTTTGAATCCCCATCTGGGTGGAGTTTGCATGTCCAGTTTCCTCCCTGAGTCTGTAAACATGGTCCAAGGTGAATTAAATGCTCCAAATTGCCCCATACAAAGTGTGTGTATGTCCAGTGATAGCTTGCCCCCCTGTCCTGGGTGTATCTGCCCGTAAAGCTCACCCAAGGATCTTGGCGCAGTCATCGTAGTACTTCATGGAATTCTTGACGAAGCTGAATCCGTTCACGTCGCAGACGTACGAGTGCCCGTTGGCCCGCAGGAGGTCGAACCCGCAGACCGTTTGCTGTGAAGGAGGCGCAACAGGAAAGGGCTGAGCTCCACCCCCACCGACTGGAACCGGCCCCCCGGGGCCCGAGCGACCAGACGCCATACTGACCTTGAACGCCAGACACACCTTGCGGGCCACCAGCTTCTCCATGGCGGTCAGCATGACGGGGTAGCGCACCTCCTTGCCCTCGCTGTCGCGCTCCACCTTGCCGTCCAGCGCCGGAGACTTACGGGCCTCGGCATGAGCGTAATCAGGGCCGACGGTATAGACCTGCAGCACAGAACAGAACAGCCGTGTGGTAATTAGTGGGGACGCTGATGAGGTCACGGGGCAGTTCGTTTCGCCGTGGTACACATCGATATTCCATACATTTTTGGAATTAAGGGGACGTCCAAAGTCCCGGGAGGGAACCCATGCAGGCAGGGGACGGGCTGTAGTGTTGCTGTAATTAGGGATGAAGAGATTGGAATTATTGGCCAAGACCTACGCACAATTATATTAATATATTATTAAGCAATGATAATACAATTCAATTAAAAAAATGAAAAAGTAATGTGTCCCTCAAAATACATTTTGGGATATCTATTTATTTATTTATTTTTTTTTGTCCTGTAAGGACAAATTATATGGAATATGGGATGAGAAAATTAATTGTTTTTAATGATACGATTATTGTCCAAGATTTAATCACAATTATATGATTATTATGAAATAATAATTTTTTTTTAAAAAACTGAAAAAAAAAAAAAAAAAAAAAAAAAAAAAAAAAAAAAAAAAAAAAAAAAAAAAAAAAAAAACACAAAACTCAAATTAAAAAACTGTATGTCCCTCTCAAAGTACATTTTGGTTTATCTATTTTAAAAAAATAAATAAGTATTTCCTGTAAGGACAAATTAAAATGTAAGGATTAGACAATTCAAGATTCCGATGATAGGATTATTGTCCAAGACCTAATCACAATTATATAATTATTGTGCAATTAAAAAAACATTTTACTGAATATTAACAAATATAACACAAAATTTTTTGAAAATCAATCCATATAAAAAAAAATTCCCTGTAAGGCCAAATTATATGTTAGGGATGAGACAATTAATTGTTTTTAATGATACGATTATTTTCCAATACTTAATCACAATTATATGATTATTATGGAATAATAATAAAAATAAAAAAAAAATTAAAAAAATAAAAATAAAAAAACTATGCAGGACTTTTACTGAATATTTACACCAAATTCAAATTAAAAAAAATGTATGTGTCCCTCAAAGTACATTTTGGTTTATCTATTTAAAAATATAAATAAATAAAAGTATTTCCTGTATGAACAAATATATATTTATATATATATATATATATATATATATATATATCCATCCATCCATCCATTATCTTCCGCTTGTCCGGTGTT
>JAFMOD010000843.1:7588-32660 GCA_019802435.1 Corydoras maculifer | reverse complement strand
ATACCCCGAGGGACACAGTCGAAAGCCTTCTCCAGATCCACAAAGCACATGTAGACTGGATGGGCAAACTCCCATGAACCCTCAAGGATCCTGGAGAGAGTGAAGAGCTGGTCCAGTGTTCCACGACCAGGACGAAATCCACACTGCTCCTCCTGTATCCGAGGTTCAACTATCAGTCGGACTCTCTTCTCCAGTACCCCTGCATAGACTTTGCCGGGGAGGCTGAGGAGTGTAATTCCTATATATATATGTTGGGGATGAGACAATGAATTGTTTTTAACGATACGATTGATACGAATTTTAACTTTCTTCGGAGATGTCGGGTAAGAATTTCACTGCTGGCTGTGCCATGTATATCTACGCATGTGATCAATAAACCTGATTTGATTGATTTGATTATTGTCCAAGACCTAATCACAATTATATGATTATTATGCAATAAAAAAACTAAACAAAAAAATTTTTTTTGTGAAACATGTATGTGTCCCTCAAAGTACATTTTGGGATTTTCATTAAAAAAAAACAACAACAAAAAAAAAACACATATATATATATATATATATATATATATTTCCTTGTAAGGTCAAAATAAATGGTAGGGATGAGACAGTAATCGTAATGATGATACAAATATTGTCCAGGACTTAATCACAATTATGTGATTAATCTTCAAAAGTAAAAAGAAAAAAAAACCTAAACAAAAATAAACTACGCAGGACTTTTACTGAATATTAACACAAAATATTGTAATTTTTTTTTAAAAAAACGTAATCTGTCCCTTAAAGTACATATTGGGATATCCATTAAAAAAAATAAAAAAATAAAAAACATTTCCCTCTGTAAGGACAAATGAAATGGTAGGGATGAGACAATTAATTGTTTTGGAAATTTATCGTAATTTAAAACATCACGATTACATTTTTATTCATCATGAGAGTGATTTAGATTTTTAATGATACCATTATTGTCCAAATCCTAATCACAATTACATAATTATTATGCAATAAATAAAAAAAAATAAACTATGCAAGACTTTCACCGAATATTAACACAAAATATTGTAAATAAAAAAAAAAAACAAAGTAAAACAGTAATGTGCCCTCAAAGTACATATCGGGATATCCATAAAAAAAATATATAATAATAATTTCCCTGGCGGCACGGTGGCTTAGTGGTTAGCACGTTCGCCTCTCAGCGCTAGGGATTCCCGGTTCGAATCCCCATCTGGGTGGAGTTTCCATGTTCTCCCCGTGTCTGCGTGGGTTTCCTCCGGGTTCTCCGGTTTTCTCCCACAGTCCAAAAACATGAAACAAGTTAATTGAATTCTCAAAATTGCCCAATTTAGAGTGTGTCTGTGTGAGTGAGTGTGTGCCCAGTGATGGATTGGCGCCCTGTCCTGGGTCTATCTGCCCAGCGCCCGAGACGTTCTCCCCTGGATGGGCATGGGGAACCCCACCGCGACCCTAATAGAGGATAAGCGGGAGATAATGAATGAATGAATGAATGAATAATTTCCCTCTAAGGACAAATGAAATGTTAGGGATGCGACAATTAATCGTTTTTGATGATAATTGTCCAAGACTTAATTGCAATTATATGATTATTATTCAATAATATATATATTTAAATAAACAGTTATTATAATGTCTCGCAGCAGAAAGCTCCTCACTCAGATCCTCAATTGAGCATGTCCTCCCTGTGCCGACATGGCAGTTCTTCAGGGAACTCTAGCTGCATCTCACAGTCCAATAAAATGGTCGTAGCATTGGAGATACTCAGTATCCGGACCCCATATATATATATATATGTTTAATGGTTGCTTAGTCAGCAGGTGGAAATAATTAGTAATTAATAAATAAATAGTAAAAATAATTAACGAACATTAGCTACGGAACGGACAGTTGCCCTGTGTGACCTCACCTTCACGTCCGTGCCGTCCGTGGGCATGAACTCTTCATAGATGTAGGAGCCCGTTTTTCTGACGCTGCTCTCGGGGGAGTAGACGCTGCTCCGGCTCCCGATCTGACGACGGGACATTAATTAATTACATCCTAATTACATAACGAGCGAAAGTAAACCTACAGTACAGGAGCTTTAATCCCATCCATCACACATTTTCTGCTTATTAATTAATTATTCCTCCTTAAGACATCAACGTAACAGGGAGTTTCGTCTCGCCGTCACATGACGCCCTGTGTCAATCAAACTCTTAATTAATTATTAATTAATGACGGTGCTTTATTAGCTCTAACGTGTTTTCGAGGTGTCTCCTCATGTCCTGGAGGTGTCCTCAGATCTTCATCCATGGTTCTACCACCATTACTGATGAGAACCTGGAGTTCTATTGGACCGGGGGACGTCCTCAATGGACTTCTATAGCGTTTAATTCCGGGTCACATGACCACACACAACCTGGCTGTCCGACACTGTTGATGGAGGACGAGGACGAGGACGAGTCCCCCACTGAGCCTCGGTCCTCACAAGGTTTCCTCCATAAGATATCAACATAACAGGGAGTTTTGTCTTGCCGCTATCTCTTGGTCTTGCTCTTTGGGGGTTTAAAGGTCCTGATGGACCCGTCCCTCAGTCTGCTGGTCCTAGTCTGGACACTCTGATGGTCTCTATTGGACCGCCGGTCCTGCAGGACGTCCTCAATGGACTTATATATAGTGTTTAATGGTTAAATCCGGGTCACATGACCAGCACACAGTCTGTACATGGCTGTCCTACACTGTTGATGGAGGACGAGGACGAGTCCCCCACTAAGCCTTGGTCCTCACAAGGTTGGCACGTTCTCCTCTCAGTGCTGGGGATCAAGGTTCGAATCCCAATCCCCAATGTTCTCCCTGTGTCTGTGTTCTCCCACGGTCCAAAAAACATGGATTCAAGGTGAATGGAATACTCTAAATTGCCTCATAGAGAGTGTGTGTGTAACGTAAACGTTCTCCCCTGGATGGACATGAGGAACCGCCCCTGTTCTACACCCCCCCCCCCCGGTTCGAATCCCAATCTTTCCCAATGTTCTCCCTCGCTCCAAAAAACATGGGTTCAAGGTGAATGGAATGTTCTAAATTGCCCCATAGAGAGTGTGTGTGTGTAACGTAAACGTTCTCCCCTGGATGGACATGAGGAACCGCCCTTGTTCTAAACCCCCCCCCACCACCACCACCAACACATGACCCTAGTAGAGAATTAAGGGAAGACATTCTCAGACCTTCCTGAAGAGGCGCTGGCTGCCCCCTCCTGCTGAGGTCGGGTAGTAGATGTACACGTTGTGATCTTCTGCGGACACCGGTTTCTCCACGAAGGGTTTGGGGAACACCTCGCCGTTCACCTCCACGTGGTCCTCGCCCTCCACTAGGTTGCATTCTAAAATAGAAACAATAATACACTCTCACGTACAGAGCTAACTTTACGTCATCAGGTTAGCTACTAGTATCGCCAATTTAATTAATTTAGCTCCTTAAATCTGATTGGCTGAGCCGTGACATCATTGACAATAACACACACCCCTCTGAGTGCGTCCCATTCGTATCAATGCGCGACGTACGATACATTCAGATGGCAGTGTTTGATTGTCAGAGAATCCTGTTACTCAGCGATCAGCGTTCGCTTTAAAAAACGGACTAGATTACGTTCTGCAAGAGCAGATTATTAACGAGTTTGCTTTCAATTAGCGCATTTCTGAATCAAACGTTTATTTATTTATATTATTATACAGTGTTTGTCAGTGGGGCGCCACGGTGGCTTAGTGGTTTGGCATGTTCTCCTCTCAGCGCTGGGGATTCCCGGTTCGCATCCCAATCTGGGTGGAGTTTGCATGTCCTCCCCGTGTCCGCGTGGATTTCCTCCGGGTTCTCCGGTTTCCTCCCACAGTCCAAAAACGTGGATTCAAGGTGAATTGAATGCTCCAAATTGCCCTATAGAGTGTGTGTGTGTGTCCGAGTGTGTGTCCAGTAATAGATTGCCCCCCCTTGTCCTGGCTGTATCTGCCCAGCGCCCGAAACGTTCTCCCCTGGATGTGAACCCACGGATGGATATTTTAACAAGGGCGGCACGGTGGCTTAGTGGTTTGGCATGTTCTCCTCTCAGCACAAGGGATTCTGGTTCGCATCCCAATCTGGGTGGAGTTTGCATGTCCTTCCCATGTCCCTGTGGGTTTCCTCCGGGTTCTCCGGTTTCCTCCCACAGTCCAAAAACATGGATTCAAGGTGAATCGAATGCTCCAAATTGCCCCATATAGAGTGTGTCTGTGTGAGTGAGTGTATGCCCAGTGATAGATTACCCCCCCCCCGTCCTGGCTGTCCTGGTGTATTCCGGTTCGAATCCCAATCTGAGTGGAGTTTCCATGTCCTCCCCGTGTCTGCGTGGGTTTCCTCCGGGATCTCCGGAAAACATGGATTCAAGGTGAATTAAATGCTCCAAATTGCCCCATACAAAGTGTGTATATTAAACGCGAGGTTGTGTATTATTGTGAATAAATCACATAACTGTACTACATGTCGGGACTAATTACACCACTTTACGACAATGCCACGCCCTCTCTCTTAAAATAGTCTTTTAATATCCACCACAGATCACCTTTAATGCCCCAATCAACTGAGTGATGAACCGGAAACATTAAATTCGGCAGCGTCTTACACCTTAAAAAGCTCAAATAAATACGAATCCATAACGTATTGGTGTCTCATTCAAAGACCCAGGAACCCCGCACGGTTCCCTTTAGGATGTTAGGGTGGATGTGAGAAGGACAATGCATTTTTGGGAGTTGGGTTTACTCCCCGTGGGGTTTACAGGAGCATGACGGCTCCATTACCCCGTCTCACCCCGACATCACGGACTATAAATACATCCGGATCCTAAAATTAACCCGAGCCCCCCCCGCGGAACAGGACGTTCCGGCGCTGAAGTGTGTCCTCGGTTCTTTAACCCCATCCTGGAAGTGCCGTACCGTCCGGTTTGTCCGGGTCCCGGTTCAGGACGGCGTAGCGGGGAAGGTCGATGCCCTCCTG
The DNA here is from genome assembly GCA_019802435.1 of Corydoras maculifer. Taxonomy (NCBI): domain Eukaryota; kingdom Metazoa; phylum Chordata; class Actinopteri; order Siluriformes; family Callichthyidae; genus Corydoras; species Corydoras maculifer. The sequence continues at coordinate 27,648 of JAFMOD010000843.1, read as the reverse complement.
CTGCAGGATGCGATACACCTCCCTCCTGCGGAACCAGAGACGGGACGTATTAGTTCCTGTTACAGCGTTTTAAGGAACCGTTTTGCGGTCCTTTACTTCAGGCCTCATCTGTACAGCAAACACAGTTTGCATGTCCTCCCCGTGTCCCCGTGGGGTTTCCTTCGGGTTCTCCCGTTTCCTCCCACAGTCCAAAAAACATGGATTCTTTTAAATCATTTCAATTCTCCAAATTGCCCCATATAGAGTGTGTCTGTGATAAATTGCCCCCCCTGTCCTGGGTGTATCTGCCCAGCGCCTGAAACGTTCTCCCCTGGATGGGCATGGGGAACCCCCCCACCCCCCCACACACACACGAACATAGATAAAGTGGAAGATAATGGATGGATATTTCAACAGGGGTGGCTCAGTGGTTTGGCCTGTTCTCCTCTCAGCACTAGGGATTCCCGGTTCGAATCCCAATCTGGGTGAAGTTTGCATGTCCTCCCCGTGTCCGCATGGGTTTCCCCCGGGTTGTCCGGTTTCCTCCCACAGTCCAAAAACATAATTTCAAGGTGAATCAAATTGCCCCATATAGTGTGTGTCCAGTAATAGATTGCCCCCCTGTCCTAGGTGTATCTGCCCAGCGCCCGAAACGTTCTCCCCTGGATGCCCCCCCCCCCCCGCGACCCTAGTAGAGGACAAAGCAGAAGATAATGGACGGATGGTTTGTTGGAGAGTTTTGTCTTGCCGCTGTCTCTTCGTCTTGCTCTTTGGGGGTTTAAAGGTTTATAACTCTGTTTTGCAACAGTTAATAATGACTTGAACCACCACTGGTTCCTTAAGGCATCCACTTGTTCTTGTCTTGACCATCTGTCCCATGCCCACTCATCGTCCTGGACAGTTTGTGGGGGTGAAGGGTGTCCCTGATGATTGGTTTTTAAACATTGAAGAATTTAAGCACACTATGGATACAAGCGGTGACCGACTTAACGTTTTGGGTTCCCTGGTACCATGAGAATGCGTTTCTGGGGACCCGCCGTCCGTTGTAAGCGTGTTAATGTCCATGATGGTTATGTTACGTACAAGATGGAGACAAACCCACGGCGGGGAGGCGTGTTAATTAAGCAGGGGGGTCGTTAGGGCTTACCGGTCCTGTATGTAGTACTGCATGTTGAGGTCATTGATCAGCAGGGGGTTCCGCAGCGTGGCGTAACTCACTGCCTTATCCAACGGGAAACCTGCAAGTGGATGGACACGCCCACTTAGAACCTTAAACCTTACTTTATCGGCATTATTAAACCTTTAATACACCCACTAATGAACGAAAATGGGGGGTTCTCCATGTCCATCCGGGGAGAACGTCTCGGGCGCTGGGCAGATACACCCAGGACAGGGGGGCAATCTATCACTGGACACACACTCACACTCTATATGGGGCAATTTGGAGCATTCAATTCACCTTGAATCCATTTTTTTTGGACTGTGAGAGGAAACCGGAGAACCCGGAGGAAACCCACGTGGACATGGGGAGGACATGCAAACTCCACCCAGATTGGGATTCGAACCAGGAATCCCTAGCGCTGAGAGGAGAACATACCAAACCACTAAGCCACCATGCCACCCTAAAAATATATAATAATATAAAAATAAAAAAATGTGAAATGTGGTCATTTAGCCGACGCTTTTACCCAAAGCGACTTACAAATATCCAAACTTGGTTGGGGTCAGAACACAGGGTTGGTACAGCGCCCCCTGGAGCAATGAGGGTTAAGGGTCTTGCTCAAGGACCCACATTGGTAACTTCAGGGGACCTGGAATTTGAACCCACAACCTTCAGATTGACAACCCAACACCCCAACCACTGAGCTACCACTCCCTAATAATATCTAATAATATATTTAATAATAATATCTAATAATATCTAAAAAAAATATATCTAATAATAATATCTAATAATATGTATAATAATATATATATAATAGTATATCTAATAATAATATCTAATAATATATTTAATAATAATATCTAATAATATCAAAAAAAATCTAATAATATATCTAATAATATCTAATAATAATAAAATATAATAATAATAATAATAATAATAATAATGTCCCCCGGAGGCTTTATAACGGTGTGTGGGGGGTTTGACACTGAATGGTGAAGCTTAGAGGAGCTCTGGAGGGCGACCTTTGGAGTGAAAGGAGATGAGGCAGTCGCACAGCGGCCATCTGTCCACCGGCTCGTTGAGGACGACGTCCTCGGGGAAGACGACGACGGTGATGTACTCGAACTTGCAGAGACGCTCCAGGATCTGCGTCATGGGTTTGGACTTGGACTTCTTCATCATGCAGCAGATGCCCACCACAATCTGTCGCTCTGGAGGCTGCAGGAGAGAAGGGCGGGGCCGTTAGGACGCAGTACCTCAGACTGCCTCAGGATGGTGCTGGACTAAACGAGGATCCCATTTTAATATCAGACGAATATTTAAAAGCACTCCTTATATGGAGTATGGAGTCACCATGTGAGTTTCAGAACGCACGGTGGCTTAGTGGTTTGGCATGTTCTCCTCTCAGCACTGTGGATACCCGGTTCGAATCCCAATCTGGGTGGAGTTTGCATGTCCACCCCGTGTCCGTGTGGGTTTCCTCCCACAGTTCAAAAACATGGATCAAGGTCAATTGAGTTCTCCAAATTGCCCCATATAGCGTGTGTGTGTGTGTGTGAGTGAGTGAGTGTGTGTTCAGTGATAGCTTGCCCCCCCCCCGTCCTGGGTGTATCTGCCCAGCGCCCGAAACGTTCTTCCCTGGATGGGCATGGGGAACCTATATATGGGAGGCAGGGTGGCTTAGTGTTTGGCATGTTCTCCTCTCAGCACTAGGGATTCCTGGTTTGAATCCCAATCTGGGTGGAGTTTGCATGTCCACCCCGTGTCCGTGTGGGTTTCCTCCGGGTTCTCCGGTTTCCTCCCACAGCCCAAAAAACATGGATCAAGGTGGATTGAGTTCTCCAAATTGCCCCATATAAAGATGTTGAATAAAATGTACGTATATAAAATAGCAGCAATAAAAAATATATATAATAATAATAATAATAATAATAGAAATAAAAAATGTGTCACATGTCTCTGGGACGTTATGTTCTGTTTGGGATTTAGGGGAGTGGAAGCGCATGCACGTTTAAGGATCGAATCCTTTGGGTCGGGGTATTAAATGTCATATTTGCAGCACAATTTTAGTATCTCCTTTAATAGGTTAATAGGTAATGGGTAAAATAATTATTCATTTACCGTCCATTTGGACGTTAGAACCCCAGTGGAACCATTTAGAAGGCATTACTATCAGAGTGTGTCCCAAATGTGCACCATGGTGGGCATCGAGTTTCTGATCGTCCTCGACAGGTGGACGCAGGCTGACCCTCCTCGTGTCCATGAGACGTTCGTGCAAATGCTTTAAAAAGTGCGAGTTATTATTAATATTAATCAACTTAACGAATGTGTCATGAATACTTACTGCAGACTGTCTAAAAATGCAATAAACAATTAATAAATATTGAATTGTTAACGGACAAAAGGACAAGAAAACTATTTGAGTGTTTTAATGACCTTGTATTGGGTTTGTTTAACGTAATTATAAGGTAATTAAGAGAAAATGAAGTATAAAGGGCCCAGTCATGGTTGGTGAGTTATGGTTCCCTAATGCTGACCCTAACTTTGACCCCGACCCTAACCGTGTCTATTTTAGTGTGCTAGTACTAGGGTCGTGAACCGGGAATCCCCAGCGCTGAAAGGAGAACATGCCAAACCACGAAGCCACCGTGCCGCCCTAATTATAATAAAGTCCATCCATCCATTATCTTCAGCTTAATCCTCTATTAGGGTCGCAGGGGGGGGGGGGTGTTCCCCATGCCCATCCAGGGGAGAACGGTTCGGGCGCTGGGCAGATACACCCAGGACAGGGGGGCAATCTATCACTGGACACACACTCACTCACACTATATGGGGCAATTTGGAGCATTCAATTTCCCTTGAATCCATGCATGTTTTTTGGACCGTAAGAGAAAACTGAAGAACACGGAGGAAAGCCATGTGGACACGTGGAGGACATGCAAACTCCACCCAGATTGAGATTCACACCGGGAGTCCCTAGTGCTGAGAGGAGAACATACCAATCACTACAGCGCCCAAGATAATATTCATCCATTCATTATCATTTGCTTTATCCTCTAATAGGGCATCCAGGGGAGAACGTTTCGGGTGCTGGGCGGATACACCCAGGACAGGGGGCAATCTATCACTGGACACACACTATATGGGGCAATTTGGAGCATTTAATTGCCCTTGAATCCATGTTTTTTGGACTGTGGGAGGAAACCGGAGAACACGGAGGAAAGCCATGTGGACACGTGGAGGACATGCAAACTCCACCCAGATTGGGATTTGAACCGGGAATCTCTAGTGCTGAGAGGAGAACATACCAATCACTACAGCACCCATTATCATTTGCTTTATCCTCTAATAGGGCACCCAGGACAGGGGGCAATCTATCACTGGACACACACTGTATATGGGGCAATTTGGAGAACTCAATTGACTTGATCCATGTTTTTTGGACTGTGGGAGGAGACTGGAGAAACCCGGCGTAAACCCACGCTGACACGGGGAGGACATGGAAACCGGGAATCCCTAGTGCTGAGAGGAGGACATGCCAACCGCTAAGCACCAAGCCCTACTGAATGGAATTTTGCTGAGACGATTGCAGGTCTCGCCGTCCTCACCGTGCCGGCCTCCAGGTCGTCCTCGTACAGCTCGACGTCCGTCCTCATGCTGCCGAAGCCGTCCGAGCCGTCACACTCATCGTCCTCGCAGCCCACGAAGAATCTGGGAGCGCCACGCTGGCTCGCGCCCGGGCTGCTGGGCTCTGACATCACAGTCCACGCTGGCAGCTGTCAGGGTCCTGCCGCGCCGCCATCGCACGCTCAGCGTGGGACGCCACTCGGGCTTGGGACGGGAGGGGGGCACGCCGCACCCACACAGCCTCGCCCGGAGGTGAACGGGAAGGTGAACGGGTGGAGGTCCCTGTCAGAGGCGAAGTGAACCATTCCAGTGACGGCAGCCGCGGGTCCTCATTCCGTGGGCGACGGTAATCGCGCCAAAGCTGCCAACCACAAGCAAACACCGAATTAACGCTGACCCCTAACCTCGTCTGTGTAATCAGCATGGACATGACGCCGCCGTAAACAAACTCCGTCATGGACCGCCATCGGGGTCATCACCATTCCCACATCCCAGGAACGCTCCGTGAACCCAGGTACCAATGCCAGCGCCACCACGCCGATGCCAGCTGGGCTCCACACGATCCGTCGGCTTTTATTTTATAATGCAAATATTTTTAGAAACACGGAAAATTATTATTATTATTATTATTCATTCATTCATTCATTATCTCCCGCTTTATCCTCTATTAGGGTGGCGGTGGGGTTCCCCATGCCCATCCAGGGGAGAACGTCTCGGGCGCTGGGCAGATACACCCAGGACAGCGCGCCAATCCATCGCTGGGCACACACTCACTCACACAGAGACACTCTATATGGGACAATTTTGAGAATTCAATTAACTTGTTCCATGTTTTTGGACTGTGGGAGGAAACCGGAGAACCCGGAGGAAACCCACGCAGACACGGGGAGAACATGGAAACTCCACCCAGATGGGGATTCGAACCGGGAATCCCTAGCGCTGAGAAGCGAACGTGCTAACCACTAAGCCACCGTGCCGCCTATTATTATTATTATACAGAAATATAAAGATTTATTAATTATATTTATACAAAACACCAGTGGACATCTTTGACTCGTGGACTATGAATGATCCACCACCCTAATGATACCCGCTCTGTGGGGGGGAGGGGTATAACAAAGTGGCCTGTGGGAGTCATTACACACATATAGTAATTGGCTATTTTATTAGACACTTATTTGAATGCTCCAAATTGCCCCATAAAGAGTGTGTGTGTGTGAGTGTGTGTCCAGTGATAGATTGTCCCCCTGTCCTGAGTGTGTCTGCCCAGTGCCCGAAACGTTGTCCCCTGGATGGGCATGGGGACCCCCAATAGAGGATAAAGTAGAAGATAATGGATGGATTTTGGGCGGCACCGTGGCTTAGTGGTTTGGCATGTTTTCCTCTTACCACTAGGGATTCCCGGTTCGAACCCCAATCTGGGTGGAGTTTGCATATCCTCCCTGTGTCCGCGTGGGTTTCCTCCGGGTTCTCCGGTTTCCTCCCACAGTCCAAAAACCATGGATTCTTCATGACCATCCAGGTGGAGAACGTTTCGGGCACTCACTCACACACACACACACACACACACACACACTATATGGGGCAATATGGAGCATTCAATTCACCTTGAATCCATGTTTTTCGGACTGTGGAAGGAAACCGGAGAACCCGGAAGAAAACCCACTCGGACACGGGAAGGACATGCAAACTCCACCCAGATTGGGATTCGAACCGGGAATCCCTAGTGCTGAGAGGAGAACATGCCAAACCACTAAGCCAACGTGCCGCCCCACATCCATCCATTATTTTCCGCTTTATCCTGTACTAGGGTCATGGGGGGGGGGGGTCCCGATGCCCATCCAGGGGAGAGCATTTCGGGAGCTGCACCCAGGAAAGGGGGGGGCAATCTATCACTGAAAACACACTCACTCACACTCTATATGGGGCACTTGGGAGCATACAATTGCCCTTGAATCCATGTTTTTGGACGGTGGGAGGAAGCCCACAGGGCGGACACGGGGAGGACATGCCAAACTCCACCCAGGATCGAGATCCGAACCGGGAACCCTCAGCGCTGAGAGGAGAACATGCCAAACCGCTAAGCCACTAACGCCGCCCCCCCCTCCACCCCCGAACTATATAATATGTCATTAAATGACTCCTAAATGCTTTGTCAGTATCAGAGAAAAACTCAATCGAACATGACGTCACAGCGTATTTGGAATCGGGTCGGCCGTGACGTCACAGGTCTCAAAGTAAATTCGAAAGCTGAATGAAGATCGTCATCGATTAGCGGACTGACACGATAATGAGACCAATTAATTTATGCTTTTAATGAGATGTAACGTCGAAATCGGTAGAATCAAAACTTTATAAAACACAAATATTTAAATATATATAACTATAAAAAGCGCCGGCTGTGATTAATGACAGCCTATAAGGCGGTGATATTCGACGTCATCGCGCTGTATTGTGTAGTTTAATTGGATTGTTTCGTGTGTGAGGTTTTAATTAACGACTTTAATGAACGCGGTTTAGTCAGCGGACCTGAAGCTAAGCGCTAGCCGTTAGCTCGACGTCCGTGAGGCGACGCGCCGCGACGCGAGTCCCGCCTCAGAGAACCGAGCAGGTCGTTACTCATATCCTGAGATAACAACCTGTACAAGGTTTTAATAAAGAAACGTTTACTCACCGGAAACGCCGCTCGCCTCGACTAACGGTCTCTGACAGGACGAGACGAGTCGCTCGACAAACGAGTCGGTTCTTTGAAGTGAGTGGGGGGGGGAGCCGGTTCTTCATTGGGAGAGCCGATGTGGGCGGAGTTTGTGTGTCTGCACTGAGCGAGAGAGGAGGGGTTACACACACACACACATATATATATATATACACACACACACACACACACACACACACACACACTCTATATTGGGCAATTTGGAGCATTCAATTGCCCTTGAATCCATGTTTGTCGGACTGTGGGAGGAAACCCAAGTGGACACGGGGAGGACATGCTAAGGGTAGAGGAGAACCTGACAGGAGAACATGCTAAACCACTAAGTCTCTGTGCATTTATCCATTATCTTCCGCTTTATACTCTACTAGGGTCATGGGGGGGGGGTTCCCCATGCCCATCCAGGGGAGAACGTCACGTGCAATCTATCACTGCACACACACTCACTCACACACACACTCTCTATATGGGGCAATTTGGATCATTTTATTCACCTTGATCCAAGTTTTTGGACTGTGGAAGGAAACCGGAGAACCCGGAGGAAACCCACGCGGACACGGGGAGGACATGCAAACTCCACTCAGATTGGGATTCGAACCAGGAACCCCCAGCGTTGAGAGGAGAACATGCCAAACCACTACGTCACTGTGCATTCATTATGTTCCGCTTTATCCAGTATTAGGGTCGCAGGGGGGGGTTCCCATGCCCATCCGGGGGAGAACGTTTCGGGTGCTGGTCAGATACACCATGACCAGGGGGGCAATCTATCACTGGACACACACTCACTCACTCACACACACACATGCACACTCTTTATGGGGCAATTTGGAGAATTCAGTTGCCCTTGAATCCATTTTATTCGGACTGTGGGAGGAAACCGGAGAACCCGGAGGAAACCCACGCAGACACGGGGAGAACATGGACTCCACTAAGTCAGGCTTAGTGGTTGGCATGTTCTCCTCTCAGCGCTGGGGGTTCAGGTTTAAAGGTTCAAGTGTGCGCAATGAAAGGTTCAATTAGAAGATTAAAGGGAAGCAAGAGTAATTAGTAATTAGTAATTAAAGGTTTTAAAAGTCGTAATTAATTTGAACGCATAACTAAAGCTACAGAAAAAGTCAAGGCAGCCGCTTGGGAGTCGACTCTTTTTGAAGAGCCGTGCCAAAAGAACCGGTTCTCTGAGAAGATCCGGATTGCCCGTCACTACTGACAGCTCCGGAGTGAAACCTAACGCTCTGACGTCACGCCGTAAACAAAAACTCTAGCCAATAGGAGCCCGAGTTTCCGTTCACATTTGCATTTAGTCATTTAGCACACGAGTTAGTAATTAAGACCGAATTATTATTAATTATTAATTATTAATTAGTGTAGAATTATCAAAACTGATCCTATTCTGCCCCCCCACACAATATTTTTATTTTATTTTTTATTTTACTATATTTTTTATTTTGGGTGGAACGGTGGCTTAGTGGTTTGGCATGTTCTCCTCTCAGCGCTAGGAAATCCCGGTTCGAATCTCAATCTGGGTGGAGTTTGCATGTCCTCCCCGTGTCCGCGTGGGTTTCCTCCGGGTTCTCCAGTTTCCTCCCACAGTCCAAAAGCATGGATTCAAGGTGAATTGAGTTCTCCAAATTGCCCCATATAGAGTGTGTGTGTGTGTGAGTGTGTGTCCAGTGATAGATTGCCCCCCTGTCCTGGGTCTCTCTGTCCAGCGCCCGAAACATTGTCCCCTGGATGGGCATGGGAAACCCTCCCCACCCCCACAACCCCCCCTGTCCGTCATCATTCTGCCCCCCCCCCTCCCCCCTTCTAGAGAGAAGTTGCACAGTGTGATGTCATGGTTGGTGATGACGGTGTGCACAGGGGGGACTGGCATCGTCCATAATGTCCATCCATCCATTATCTTCCGCTTTATCCTCTATGAGGGCCGGGGGGGGTGGGGGGGTTCCCCATGCCCATCCAGGGGAGAACGTTTCGGGCGCTGGGCAGATACACCCAGGACAGGGGGGCAATCTATCACTCACATACAAACACACTCTTTATGGGGCAAGTTGGAGCTTTCAGTTGACCTTGAATCCATGTTTTTTGGACTGTGGGAGGACACCGGAGAACCCGGTGGAAACCCACGCGGACACGGGGAGGACATGCAAACTCCACCCAGATGGGGATGCGACCCGGGAGATAGGGATGCGACCCGATCCCTAGTGCTGAGAGGAGAACATGCCAATCACTAAGCCACCGTACCACCCTCCATCCATTCATTATCTTCAGTATATCCTCTACTAGGGTCGCGGGGGGGGGGGGTTCCCCATGCCCATCCAGGGTCTCGTTTCAGGCGCTGAATTGCGCTCAATTGACCTTGATCCATGTTTTTGGACTGTGGGAGGAAACCGGAGAACCCGGAGGAAACCCACACGGACAGGGGGAGGACATGGAAACTCCACATGCTAAACCACTATGGAATTTTTTAAAAAACGTTTTCCCATCTTGAGCGGCATGGCGGTTTGGCATGTTCTCCTCTCAGGTGATTCCCGGTTCAGATCCCAATCTGGGTTCAGTTTGCATGTCCTCCCCACGTCCGCGTGGGTTTCCTCCGGGTTCTGCGGTTTCCTCCTACAGTCCAAAAACATGGATCAAGGTGATTTGAATTTTCCAAATTGCCCCATATAGTGTATGTGTGTGAGTATGTGTACAGTGATAGATCGCCCCCGTCCTGGGTGTATCTGCCCAGCGCCCGAAACGTTCTCCCCTGGATGGGCATGGCAGGAGCATCGAGGGCCTCGCTCAGGGGCCCACACAGGGACCAGAGACCAAAACAGAACCACAGACTTGTTTTTTGGAATTATTGTTTATTTTGATTTTACAGAAATGATATGAATTATGTTAATTATTAAGTAAATCGTGGCTTTCGATTGGCTTTCCCACACACACACACACACACACACACACACACACACATTCTTCATGCCCCAGTATTAACAGCATAATTAATGAATGAATGAATTAATGGACTGTAGCGGTGTATTAATGTCTTAAAACAGACATGTGTCTCCAGCATCGTTCCTCACGAGGTCCCGGCTGGTCGTAGGTTCCGCGGTGAGGACGGAACGTCCCGTCCTGCTGATGAAGGGACGAGTTCCTCGCTGCAGCTCTGGAACCTGCAGCCGCCCTGAGACCGGGCCTTCCCTAAAACGCCCTGGTGGAGGTAACCGTTATAGAAATCAACCGCAGACAACCTTTTCTTCAGCATCACGGCTTTGAATCCGACCCAGCCGTCCTGCAGGGACAAGGAAATGTATTTAATATATATATGTATATATGGGAGGCAGGGTGGCTTAGTGGTTTGGCACATTCTCCTGTCAGCTCTAGGAATTTCCGGTTCAAATCCCAATCTGGATGGAGTCTCCATGTCCTCCCCGTGTCCGCCCATTGGGTTTCCTCCCACAGTCCAAAAAACATTTGAATTCTCCAAATTGCCCCATATACAGTGTGTGTGTCCAGTGATAGATTGCCCCCCCCTGTCCTGGGTGTATCTGCCCAGCGCCCGAAACGTTCTCCACTGGATGGGCCCCCCGTGACACTAATAGAAGATAAAGTGAAGATAATGGATGGATGGCCGCACGGTGGCTCAGTGGTTTGGCATGTTCTCCTCTCAGCGCTTGTGATTCCCGGTTCGAATCCCAATCTGGGAGGAGTTTGCATGTCCTCCACGTGTCCGCGCGGGTTTCCTCCGGGTTCTCCGGTTTCCTCCCACAGTCCAAAAAACATGGATTCAAGGTCAATTGAGTTCTCTAAATTGCCCCATATAGAGTGTGTGTGTGTGTGTGTGTGTGAGTGAGTGTGTGTCCAGCAATAGATTGCCCCCTGTCCTGGGTGTATCTGCCCAGCGCCCGAAACGTTCTCCCCTGGATGGGCATGGGGACCCCCCTTTGTGACCCTAATAGAGGTTTAGGCGGTATAAAGATAATGAATTAATGAGGGGCGGCACGTTGGCTTAGTGATTTAGCATGTTCTCCTCTCAGCCCTAGGGATTCCTGGTTCGAATCCCAATCTGGGTGGAGTTTGCATGTCCTCCCGGTGTCCGCGTGGGTTTCCTCCCACAGTCCAAATACATGGCTCAAGGGCAATTGAATGCTCCAAATTGCCCCATATAGAGTGTGTGTGTGAGTGAGTGAGTCTGTGTCCAGTGATAGATTTCCCCCCTGTCCCCGGGAATGTCCTCCCCATGTCCGTGTGGGTTTCCTCCGGGTTCTTCGGTTTCCTCCCACAGTCCAAATACATGGATCAAGGGCAATTGAATTCTCCAAATTGCCCCATATAGAGTGTGTGTGTGAGAGAGTGTGTGTCCAGTGATAGATTGTCCCCTGTCCTGGGTGTATCTGCCCAGCGCCCGAGACGTTCTCCCCTGGATGGGCAGGGGGAACCCCCCCCCCCCCCGCGACCCTAATCGAGGATAAAGCAGATGATGGACGGATACCTTGCAGCAGACCATCAGGGTGTTTGAATCTTTCTGATAGTGGATGGAACCTGGAGACAGAACGGGACGCGTTCCATCTGCAGAGACAAAAAGTAGTGTCCATGGCATTTGGGTCTAATATATACACCCCCCCCCAAAACACACACTTCATTTGTGAGGTCACATGCCTAGGCTCACAATCTCCATCCCAGATGATGATGATGATGTTGCTTTGTGTGGAACATTCAGGTTCCTCCACCTCAAACTGAGGAACGGTTCCAAGAACTGGTCTGGCTTTCCAGTCTTTAAAAGTCGATTAAAAAAATGTCATTGATTTAATTAATTCTGTAATTAAAGGTGTAGCTCGAAGTGTTGGTGGTGTTGGGTGGTCGATTTGGGATCAGTCTGTGCTGCTGTTCCACCCCTTCATCAGTAGAGGGTGTGACACTAAAATGAGGCTGTTCCGGGGAGCCACCTCGACTAGGTACCCTGCAGGATCTGCCCCACATGAGTCACATGACGCCCTGTGTCAATCAAACTCGGGTTATTAATTAATGACGGTGCTTTATTAGCTCTAACGTGCTTCTGAGGTGTCTCCTCATGTCCTGGAGGTGTCCTCAGATCTTCATCCATGGTTCTACCACCATTACTGATGGAGAACCTGGAGTTCTATTGGACCGGGGGACGTCCTCAATGGACTTCTATAGTGTTTCAATTGTTAAATCCGGGTCACATGACCACCACACACTCTGTACATGGCTAAGTTTTGTCTTGCCGCTGTCTCTTGGTCTTGCTCTTTGGGGGTTTAAAGGTGAATAACTCTGTAGAGCTGCTTTGTGACGATGAACGGTTGTAAAAAAACATGCTATATAAATAATTGACTCGTCCTGATGGACCCGTCCCTCAGTCTGCTGGTCCTAATCTGGACACTCTGATGGTCTCTATTGGACCGGGGGACGTCCTCAATAGACTTCTATAGTGTTTCAATTGTTAAATCCGGGTCACATGACCAGCACACAGTCGGTACATGGCTGTCCTACCCTGTTGATGGAGGACGAGGACGAGTCCCCCACTGAGCCTCGGTCCTCACAAGGTTTCCTCCTTAAGATATCAACGGAACAAGGAGTTTTGTCTTGCCGCTGTCTCTTGGTCTTGCTCTTTGGGGGTTTAAAGGTGTATAAGAGGTCGTCATCAGAGCGGTAACGAGCACATGTCAGATGGCATTATGGGATGTCTTCTTAAACTGCTGATCTACAGGGACTTTCACGACCAGCGGGACGCTCACTTCCCCAAAACGTCACAAAAAACCAAAGTTCGTTAAAAAAAGGCCTTATTAAGAGTTCCGTCATGTGATTAGTGCAAGCAATTAACATCCTCATGCTGTTCACATGCTTTACGTCCACCTCTGGGGATCCGGGTTCTCATTGGGTTCCCATTGGGTTCTCCGGGAACCCCCCCCCTCCGCCCCCCCAAGCCCTAATAGAGGATTATAATGGATGATAAATAATTAATTAATTAATAATACACGTTACCTGTACTGGGGTCCTGACATTTTCCGACAAAGTCCAGGAGTTTAATCGGGCGTCCCATCCAAAGGGTTCTTAAAGGAACCTGAGCATCAATTTCATTATCAGTAAACATATATATATAAATTATATATAATTTTAAAAATTATTTATTTATATATATTAAAGTTTATATATATATATATTTAAATTCATTCATTCATCATCTCCCGCTTTATCCTCTATTAGGGTGGGGGGGGGTTCCCCATGTCCATCCAGGGGAAACGTCTCGGGCGCTGGGCAGATAGACCCAGGACAGGGGGCAATCTATCGCTGGGCACACACACACTCACACAGACACACTCTATAGGGTGCAATTTGGAGAATTCAATTGACTTGATCCATGTTTTTGGACTGTGAGAGGAAACCGGAGAACCCGGAGGAAACCCACGCAGACACGGGGAGGACATGGAAACTCCACCCAGATGGGGATTCGAACCGGGAATCCCTAGCACTGAGAGAACATGCTAAACCACTAAACCACCGTGCCACCCTATATATTTAAAATTTTAAATATATATATATATATATGTTTTTAAAATAATTTTCATATATATTTAAATTCATACACATATATATATATATATATATATAGCGGCACGGTGGCTTAGTGGTTTGGCACGTTCTCCTCTCAGCACTAGGGATTCCCGGTCTGAATCCCCATCTGGGTGGAGTTTCCATGTTCTCCCCGTGTCTGCGTGGGTTTCCTCCGGGTTCTCCGGTTTCCTCCCACAGTCCAAAAACATAGTTCAATTTAATTGAATTCTCCAAATTGCCCCCTATAGAGTGTGTGTGTGAGTGTGTGTGCCCAGTGATAGATTGCCCCCCTGTCCTGGGTGTATCTGCCCAGAGATGTTCTCCCCTGGATGGACATGGGGAACACACACCCCCCCCCCGCGACCCTAATAGAGGATAAAGCGGGAGATAATGAATGAATATATATATATATACACACACGTTTTAATTTCTTATATATTTAAATATATGTAAATATGAAATATTATTATATATATATAATTTATTTTTTTATTTTTTTAACTTACCCGAGACCCAACGGCGCGACACAGGCGATCGATCTGATCGCAGGTTTGCGTTTCCCAGACCAGACGACTCAGAGAGGAGCTGATTTTTGGGGCTGAGAAGACAAACAGCGTCTGTTAACGAACCCTCAGATCATTAAAAACGGATGTCGTAACGAATTTACGAATTAACGACCTAACGGTGATGATGCCATGAGCTCCTACCGAACGTGGCGCCCTCTGTGGCCTGCTCTCTTCGGTTGTGTATCCTTTCGGGGAGGTTCCGTAACGTGTCTATCAACTGTGGACACCCCGAATCAGTACTGCGACCTTCATGTGCCAGGGTTTGAGACTTTGGCGCCATACTCACCAACTGAGCGCCGAGGACGGCCAACGAGGTCGCCAGCTGGTCAGCGGTGCACCGTTCGGGAACCTCATACGGCTCCTGACTGAGTATGGGACCCACGTCGAACCTGAAACGGACGCAGGACACTCAGGAACCCGCTGCGGTGGGGGTTCCATTCACATCCCATAGACGTTTGGTGATGTAGAAGGCGAATCCCAACTTGGGGGCAATCAGGGTTGAGGCTCTTGCCCAAGGAGCCACGTTGGTGGACGTGGGATTGGAACCCACAACCTTCAAACATACAGACTCCACTCCCAAGGGCAATTAACGTCAATGAAACGGGTTCCGGGCGGCACGGTGGTTTAGTGGTTTAGCATGTTCGCCTCTGAGCGCTAGGGATTCCCGGTTCGAATCCCCATCTGGGTGGAGTTTCCATGTTCTCCCCGTGTCCGCGTGGGTTTCCTCCGGGTTCCCCGGTTTCCTCCCACAGTCCAAAAACATGGATCAAGTTAATTGAATTCTCCAAATTGCCCCATATAGGGTGTGTCTGTGTGAGTGAGTGTGTGCCCAGCGATGGATTGGCGCCCTGTCCTGGGTCTATCTGCCCAGCGCCCGAGATGTTCTCCCCTGGATGGGCATGGGGAACCCCACCACGACCCTAATAGAGGATAAGCGGGAGATGATGAATGAATGAATGAAACGGGTTCCTGGGCTTGAGGAACCCTCCCTGTGCATCTCAGTTAGGACCTACCTCTTGGGCCGGATCTGCATGATGGTGACCCCGGTCAGTGTGTCCCCCTGCAGGATGGTGTGGAAGACCGGCGCGGGCCCTCGCCACCGGGGCAGGAGGCTGGGATGCACGTTGAGGATCCCACTGCAATCAGACAACAGACAACGGGTCGGGCGTCACATGGGTCAAAGGGAACGGCCACTAGGGCACTCACTAGGGCACTCACTAGGGCACTCACTAGGGCAGCTGGCGGATGAGACGCTCCTGAAGCAGGCAGCCGAACGACACCACCACTCCCACGTCGAACCGCCCCGCCGCGTCCACGTCCGGCCACCTGTGGACACGGAGCCGGTGCCGCTCGGCGAACTTGTGGACCGGGACGTGACGGGACAAGGTGACGACCTCGAGGGAGTCCACCACAGCCGGCCCATCGGCATCGCGGCTTCTGTAACGTCACAGAGTTAAAATACGGTGTGTATGTATATAAACCCGGAGGAAACCCACGCGGACACGGGGAGGACATGCAAACTCCACCCGGATTGGGATTCCAACTGGGAATCCTGGGTGTGTCTGCCCAGCGTCCGAAACGTTCTCCCCTGGATGGGCATGGAGACCCCACGGGTGGATATTTTAACAAGGGTGGCACGGTGGCTTAGTGGTTTGGCATGTTCTCCTCTCAGCACTAGGGATTCCCCGTTCGAATCCCAATCTGGGTGGAGTTTGCATGTCCTCCCCGTGTCCGCGTGGGTTTCCTCCGGCTTCTCCGGTTTCCTCCCACAGTCCAAAAACATGGATTCAAGGTGAATCGAATTCTCCAAATTGCCCCATATAGAATGTGTCTGTGTGAGTGTCCAGCGATAGATTGCCCCCCTGTCCTGGTGTATCTGCCCAGCGCCCGAAACGTTCTCCCCTAGATGGGCATGGGGACCCCATGAATAGATATTCTTACAAGGGTGGCACAGTGGCTTAGTGGTTTGGCATGTTCTCCTCTCAGCACTAGAGATTCCCCGTCCGAATTCCAATCTGGGTGGAGTTTGCATGTCCTCCCCGTGTCCGCGTGGGTTTCCTCCCACAGTCCAAAAAACATGGATTCAAGGTGAATCGAATGCTTCAAATTGCCCCATACAGAGTGTGTGCTCGGTGGACGTGTTTCAAGGGGAATCGGATGCTCCAAATTGCCCCATACAGAGTGCGTGCTCGGTGATAGATTGCCCCTTGTCTTACCTGGAGCCATGCAGCCTCCTGAGGGCCTCCACCGCGAAGTCGTCACTCCCAAAGAACAGAAGTCTCCAGGGTGGATTTGGGACAGCGCCCCCTGGTGAGCCTCCTTCACATGGAGGACTCAGAGCCACGCGTTCTTTAATTAAACGCTCATTAAAGATCAAACGAACCCCCCCAGTGCCCCTCCAACGGGCCCTACGCCACATGATAACACCTTTAATCCTTTAATAGTTTAATAAATAAGAGCGGGTCTCCGTTAGTGACCTCCAGCCTCATTAACAGCGGGCTTTATGACGTCACAGTGAGGCGGGAGGACGCGTCCTCATCCTGCATGTCGACGACTAAACCATTTCTCCTTTAAAACGAACAAAGAAAACATTTTAAAGGTTTAATCCCGGCGACAGCGAGGGCAAGTGTGCGCCGCCATCTTCAGATTACGTCACTACGCATGCGCGACACCATGGCGGCCGCGTCTCAAACAGACTCCGCCCTAAATCAAGTACCCTAAGTAGGCAGCCTACGACTTACTGCGTTAGAGAGGGGGGGGAACGTTAGCCTTCTGGGGGGGGGAGGGGGGGAGACGTCTCGGGCGCTGGGCGGATACACCCAGGACAGGGGGGCAATCTTTCACTGGACACACACTCACTCACAAACACACTCTATATGGGGCAATTTGGACTATTCAATTCGCTCTGGACCTCATTGGCATGTTCTCCTCTCAGTTCCGGTGTATTCCCGGTTTGAATCCCTATCTGGGTGGAGTCTCCATGTCCTCCCCGTGTCCCTGTGGGTTTCCTCCAGGTTTTCCGGTTTCGTCCCACAGTCCAAAAACATGGATCAAGGTCAATTGAATTATCCAAATTGCCCCATATAGAGTGTGTCCAGTGATAGATTGCCCCCCTGTCCTGGGTGTATCTGCCCAGCGCCAGAGACGCCCCCCCACGACCCTAATAGAGGATAAAGCGGAAGATAATGGATGAATACATTGGACAGGGCGGCACAGTGTCTTAGTGGTTTGGCATGTTCTCCTCTCAGCACTGGGGATTCCCGGTTCGAATCCCAATCTGGGTGGAGTTTGCATGACCTCCCCGTGTCCGCGTGGGTTTCCTCCGGGTTCTCCCGTGTCCTCCCACAGTCCAAAAACACGGATCAAGTCAATTGAATTCTCCAAATTGCCCCATATAGAGTGAGTGTGTGTCCAGTGATAGATTGCCCCCCTGTCCTGGGTCTATCTGCCCAGCGCCCAAAACGTTCTCCCCTGAATGGACATGGGGAACCCCCCCCCCCCCAATAGAGGATAAAGAGGAGGATAAAGACAAGCCACCTGAGCGACGTGTTAATGTTTGTAATCTGTTTCACTAGACTGCACTTCCAACGAAAGACCACACGATGGCGAGCGTGTGCAACAAACTGCAGTGTTCATCTCCGGCTGAGCCGCTAGAGGGCACTAGAGTAGCATACATCTGTTGTGCTGAGGTTCCAAACGTGTGGAAGTTTCAAGTTGGAGATGCGGATGTTACTTAAAAGCAAAATAAGTAAATAAAATAAATAAAAATAGTAAATTAATCTAAATTGGTTTTTAGAAATGAAACACGAAGCCGAAAGGGGGGGGGTTTTCTCTTTCCTTTATTCAGCATGGGTTAATAACGGAGCGAGTACTGGAGCCCCGGCTCGGAGAACCCGTCCCGGGTCGGTCTCTTTTTTTAGTCTTTATTTATTTTTAAGACGAAGGACGCGGCGGAGACGTCTCCATTTGAGACATAAAAAACGGATCTTACAGTGAAAATAAGGCAGGATTCCTAAGAGTCCGTCTACAACTAAACCCCCGTCCCGAAGGCGCTGTGGTCCGGCACCGATGGACGGGGATGCCGTCGCTGCACTCTCCGTCTCTCGTGGTTCCCGATGGAAGACAAAACTCCGGAACACCATCGAGGTCCAGTGCGGCGGTCCGAGTCCAATTTAATTAACGAAGTAATTAATTACTTAATTAAACCCAACCCCAAACGTTCTCCTCGTTCTACTCCGTGCCGAGCGTCTCTGAACGCTGGTCAGACCTGGCTGTCTCCTCCGTCACCGACTCGCCATTGGCGGAGGCGACTTTCTTGGCCGTCCTCTCGGCCTCGTCTCCCTCGAGGACCTTGGACGGCGTGAGAGGCTCCAGCGGGGAGTGGACGCTGACCGACTCCGCCTTCTCGTTCGTGTTCAGGAAATCGTCGGCCCGGATGCGGCCTCCGTCCCGCGCCGACCCGCAGGGGGTGCCGGACACCCGGGTGTCCTCGGGTTCCCCGGGGACCGAGCTCGTCTTCGTCTCCTTGGGCTCCTCGTCCTCGTCTCTACCCGAGGCGTCATCACCTCCGGCCGCTTTGTTCTCCTCGGGCTCCCGAGTCGTGGGGTCTGGACAGGAGTCCCTCGGTTCCTTGGGTTCCCCCGTTTCGGGGGAGGACCTGGGGTCAGCTGCGTCCAAACTAAAGGACGGGACAGAGAGACAGATGGGATGAGATGCATGATACGGACAGTAGAAGTCCTACACTACACAGAACTCCTGTAGACGCTTTAGGACGTCCCGGTTTGGGAGGGGGACCATCTGTGGAGCTTCTGAGAAGGTCCAAGGTGAGGTTGGACCGGAGAACCCAATAAAGACCTGGTTCAGAACTCCTGCAGAACCCTTACAGGACGTCCAATCGGGGATGAGGAACCCGGAGTGAAGACACTCAGGTACAGGGAGGACATGTAAGAACCTCTGTTCGTCCCAACCAGGAATCAAATTCTGGACCTCGTTACCTCTTCCACAGAGCCACGCCCACCCCCCCACCCCCCAGACCACTTTTAGTCGTCCAATGAGGTGTGAGGTACAGGCGTCCCAATCGTCATTAATAACACCGCTGTAATTAAGTGATGACATCATCATTAGAGGAGGACATTTGATCTTACCCCGCAGAAGCTCCGCCGGTGGACGATGAGGACGGATGATGAGGGTCGACCTGCAGAGGAAATTATTCACATCATACAAAATAATATATATATTAAAAAAGTGGGCGGCACCGTGGCTTAGTGGTTTGGCATGTTCTCCTCTCAGCACTAGGGATTCCCGGTTCGAATCCCCATTTGGGTGGAGTTTCCATGTCCTCCCCGTGGGTTTCCTCCGGGTTCTTCGGTTTCCTCCCACAGTCCAAAAAAAATGGATCAAGGGCAATTGAGTTCTCCAAATTGCCCCATATAGAGTGAGTGTGTGTGATAGA
>JAFMOD010000841.1:55221-85538 GCA_019802435.1 Corydoras maculifer | reverse complement strand
CACACACACACACACACACACACACACACACACACACACACACCGGGGACAGCCCATAAAAACATTAAATAAAAATAATAGGTTGTTTCAGAGAGCAGAAACGCTGTAGGTTTTGATCTTCTCTATAAAACCAGTTCCGAGCTGCGAGAGTACGAGTTTCTAACAGAATGGAACATCTGAACTACACCACAATAAAAGATTCAGATGCAAATATATCTGATCTGTAAGACTCCAACATTACAGCTGACACTCAGCACGGCTGGAACCCAACAGGACGGCTGGGTTGCTCTCTGGAGAACCACACTGTGGTTCCGTGTTCTATTGCTCTGCTCTATGTGTTAATGTGCACACGCGCTTTGTTTCATTCATTCATGCTGAAACATGTTTTTACCAACATGCTGAAACTCAACATTCACAAAATACCAACACAGAGGAGAGAACGAGAAGTTACAGCAACCACCCAAAATACCATTCACTGTGGGCTGGTTCTGACTTCAGTTCGTCTGATTATTCGTCTGATTATCAGAGGGAACTGGCTGAGAT
This sequence comes from Corydoras maculifer, assembly GCA_019802435.1. Taxonomy (NCBI): domain Eukaryota; kingdom Metazoa; phylum Chordata; class Actinopteri; order Siluriformes; family Callichthyidae; genus Corydoras; species Corydoras maculifer. The sequence continues at coordinate 84,995 of JAFMOD010000841.1, read as the reverse complement.
CTAAATACAATTCTGTGCAAACTGAAACCTGCACTATTAGAGCAGGACCGGAGAGAAGCCTGGCTGTGTGCTGGATGACCCCGTGAGAATGCATCTCGATTTTCAGTGTTCAAACTCGGCTGTATAACGACCTCGGTCCCACTCCATAAAGCAGAGCCCGTCAGAGAGGGTGCCCTCGCATTTCATGATGTGATGGAAACCTGTAACGGACTATAAAACTCTCACTTCTCTCCCTCTAATCAGTGTGTCCATGTGTTCTGGATTACACGTTCTCTGGGTTTTAGGGGTGTCAGGTACACCAGGTGGCTCACAAAAGCTCCTCCATGGCTCAGTGAGAGGAACCGCATCCGTACATTTAAATTAAAAACATTTAGCATCTACATGCTTGTGATCAATCGTAAAACATCAGCATTATCAGGATGATGTAAGAGTCGCCTATTTAGTTCCAAAAGCAACCCCCACAGCAATCACCTTATTCAGAAGACGCTGAGTGGCAGGGTTACCCCCACCTCACATGATGCCTTCAACTACCGTACACTGTGTCTGCTTACGCTCGTGCATCCAGGACCTCTGGATGAATAAATCTATTAGTCGACCTATGAATGTGTTATTCAGTGAATTTCTAAGCCTTTGTAGTTGATCGTAGTTCAGTCCGCTTTTAGGAACAGTAAAAACTACAGACTGAATCATTAATCATGCGTCTCTTACAGCTCTGTAAATCTCATTACGGCTTTATTTTGTTTGTGTTTTTCAACCAGGGCTCTATAACTTTTCAATATAGTAAAGACTCACCAGTGTTTCTGGATTTAAGAAGAAAACCTGGATACAATTACTTCCTATTCAGCTTCAAAACCTCGAGCGACGGCGGTACGATCCATCACCGGATAACCATTATCTCAGAAAGCTTTGTGCTCGGATGCAACTTTAGAAAATGTTTTATTGTGTGCCGTGAGCATCCAGTTCATTCTTCATTCATCCCAGGTGCTCCCGTGGCTGTTTTATATATATAACGTATCATTCACATCCATCAAACACAAATCCATCAAACGCAAATTCTGCTCAAAACAATGCAGACAGCTCTTTAATCATGTTTTAGCATGCGCACTGCACACTGCGGCTGATGGGGTTTTTTTTCCTCCAGGGCAAACTATAAAATCACTACAAACTGCTGCCTGCTCCTGCACCGTCTGCAAGTTAATTCACTTCATGTGTAAATAAGGACATAAACAAATACCCGTATTCAAAAGGCTTGTATTGTTTCAGGGTTTCTAATGCACTTTGAAAAGTTTGGCAAAGGTATGGAAAACACATGAGTAGCTTCAGTGCAGAGAGACGTCTGGCAAAAACCAGCGGAGACAAATAAAATACTTCAAACGCGAGCAGGACTCAGTAAACCAGACGCTATGGACCACAAGGGATTAACCAGAGACCCTCCACTGTCTCACACAAACACACGCTGCAGCTGATGCAACTGAAAAAACACAGAACCTTCTCCTGCACCTTGCTGCACCTGGTTCCACCAGCAGAACCTGGAGGTCCACAGCCGGTGTGCAAATTTACAACAGTCTAATTAAATATTTACATACAGATTATTCTGGAGTTAACTGAGTTTTCAGTATTCCTAAATGGGATGGGCCCCGAGTGCACGGTCCCGGGGCCCATGCCAGCACTTTTTAAAGTAATAACAGCAGATGAACACATTATAAGTCCATCACAGAGAAGCCACCCTGACAAATTCCCTGACTTAACAAGGACACACATACACACACACAGACATAGGGAGAACATACAAACTTCACATAACGTGAACCTGAGAACCAAAGCCAAGAAACCTTCTACTGTAATGACCTCTAAACACAGAACGCCCAGCCGATCTAAAGCTACATCAGCATGACGTTCTTGGATGGTGATGTTAGTGTGGTCAGGTTCAGTCATGCCCTGTTTTGAGGTTTCGGTCACAGCCAGCAGGCCTGAGGTTGATGAACAAACACAGAGTCTGTTGTTGATGTCAGTGTTCAGAGCGCACCACTCTGAACAGCCTGGCACAGCGGGCATGCACCAATCAGGTCAAAGATGATTCAACAATCAGCGCCGTCACTGTGGCCCTCAGCGCTGGAGCAGTGAGGCTCGCGGACGATAACGCCGATGTCTATAAAGAGGGATAGAGAAGCCTCTCGGGAGTTAAGCTTTAAAATGCGACGCCTCACGCTGGCAGCATCCGCCGTTCAGAAGATGACAAATCAGGAGCTGCAAATAAGCTGCTAAGGGGGTTGATTTGATGGAGCTTAGCAGCAGGCGTGGTGGGTTTAATGACAGGCTGTGCAGTTTTGAAGAGCAACAGCAGCACGATGATGAAGATAAAAATCAGCCGAAAACTCCTGCCACACGAAACAAACGGTTACTGACATCCTGTAGTGCAGGAGCAATAACCCCACAGGGACGAATTCAATAAGTCCAACAGGATGGGGAGGTCATGAACCCGCTCATCCTTCAACATCAAACTCCATAGAACATATCTGATCTAAAGTGAAAAGGGCCTTCCCCAAACTGTGTTCACTCAGCTGGAAGCATGCAATTAATGATCCATAATGCAGAGCTAGGGGCTTGTTTTTATAGATCTACAGTTACAGGGCTGAATAACACATCTGTATTAAATCATTAAGAGGTGTGTTCACATACTTTTGTCCATATGGTTTAGAATAAACAGTTTGGAGTGACCAGACAGAGCAGAACAGATGCTTTCTGTGTTCTAATCGACATTAAATATAAATATATACTCATTCATTCATTCATTCATTCATTCATTCATTATCTTCCGCTTTATCCTCTATTAGGGTCGGGGGGGTGGGGGGGTTCCCCATGCCCATCCAGGGGAGAACGATTCGGGTGCTGGGCAGATACACCCAGGACAGGGCACTAACTCACTCACACACACACACACACCCTCTATATGGGGCAATTTGGAGAACTCAATTGACTTGATCCATGTTTTTGGACTGTGGGAGGAAACCGGAGAACACGGAGGAAACCCATGCAGACACGCGAAGGACATGGAAACTCCACCCAGATGGGGATTCGAATAAATATATACTGTATATACATATATATATTCATTCATTTATTCATTATCTCCCGCTTTATCCTCTATTAGGGTCGCGGGGTGATTCCCCATGCCCATCCAGGGGAGAACGTCTCGGGCGCCGGGCAGATAGACCCAGGACAGGGCGCCAATCCATCGCTGGGCACACACTCACTCACACAGACACACTCTAAATGGGGCAATTTTGAGAATTCAATTAACTTGATCCATGTTTTTGGACTGTGGGAGGAAACCGGAGAACCCGGAGGAAACCCACGCAGACACGGGGAGAACATGGAAACTCCACCCAGATGGGGATTCGAACCGGGAATCCCTAGTGCTGAGAGGCGAACGTGCCAACCACTAAGCCACCGTGCCGCCTACATATATATAAATATATATATATAGTTTTTTTTTGTTTTTTTTTAATGGAATGATGCTGCGGTTGTAACAGCAGTGATGCTGACTTCACTGGATTCATCTGAATGAGGAGATTTATTTAGAAGCCTTCTGTAAAACTGACGGCAGTAAAATGAAAGTTCACACTTTAAACACAGCGCAGCGACCCGCAGCACATCCTCTACTCTAAATACTGTACGCGGTCATTCAGCCCAAATCAAGCAGCATGTGGATTAGAGGTTCATTCTGAACAACACGCTTCAGAAATTGCTTTTTTGTGATTTTTGTTTTTATTTCGTAGAGTCCACAATTAAAAGCTGAGCGTTCGGTGGGTCTGTAACGTGTGTGTGGTATTCAGTCCTAATCAAAGTGCACTTTAAAGACCTCAGTAAGGAGAGCGCCCGCCGGTGGTGCTTCTGAGAAAAAGAAGATCAAAAGATCTTTCAGAATGTGAGACTCGGCGTACAGCTGCTTTAACCCGGGGGTCGAGAGAACAACCTAAAAATAAACCTCCAAAGAAGCAAAAACATTCTGTTACAGGATCACTCCACCTCCAATCCACATGGTTTCATCAAACACACCATCTCCATCATCAGGTTCTCCTCTCACTGCACATCACATGATCATACAGATGGGCTTTGTAGTTCTACAGTTCCATTCTGTAGTCCATCTGATCCTCTGCTGACTCTGTCCCCTTTGGTATGTTCTCTAATGATTCCACAGAGCGGGTGTTATTCGGGTGGTGGATGATTCTCAGTACTGCAGTGACATTGACAGGGTGGTGGTGCGTGAGCAGACGTTTCTCTGTATCTACTCACTGTACACTCATCCACCTTAAAGCTGCACCTTGTAGATGTAGACTACAGTCTGTGGAACCACAAAGTCCGTCTATGTGTTCAGTGGACGTCAGATAATAAATCACAGAGTGGAAGAAGAACAGAAACAACATTTGAAATCAAATATTTCATGAGTATAAAGAAATTTTCATTATTAATTAAATCGAATAAGCTTTTAAACGGGAGGGTGGCTTAGTGGGTAGCACCCTGGTTAGTTTGCATGTTCTCCATGTGTCCTCGTGGGTTTCTTCCGGGTTCTCCGGTTGTGTGTGTGTCTTTGTGTGTCTGTGTATTGGGTAAAGCTGAAGATAATGGAGGGATGGAAGTTTTAAAGCGTGTGATTTACAGTGTGTCTGTGGGATGGTGTCCTACCTCCTGACTGCGTCCCTCAGCTGAAGTCTGTCCCTCAGTCCGCCTGTCCTCCGGGTTCCATCCGCGGGACAAAGTTCGGAACTTTAACGTCTCGTCTGTAGGCGTTCTGACAGCCGGTGCTGGTTGAACTGTGTCCTCTGCGTGTCCTGTCCTCTCGGTGTGTCCTCTCGGTGTCCTGTCTCTGTTTGGTGGAGATGCTGCTCTCTGAATCGGAACTTTCTTCTGAGGTGTAATCGCTCCGCCGCTCAGCCTCAGAACGCAAACGGGATTCGGGATGCAGCTCATATTACTGTTCGTTCCCTTTGTAGGGAAACTGTGTGCTGAGCACGTGCTGCACCCTACCTAGGGCACTCCTCAACTAACACTGAACTATTTAGAATGCAGCCGTGCCGAATACTACACGTTAAAAACCCAGTTCACTAACCAACGTCACCTTCAGTTTAAACTGATCCTAATTAATTATACAATAAAAACCAATGAATTAACCTCATAACTAATATAATTATTAACATTTGTTCTGAACAATGAATACTTTGGATACTTTGTGTAATCACTTCGATGTGTTTTTAAATGGTACAGATATCAGATTGAAATAACAATTAGTTTATAAAATAATAACGTGGTGCCTCTTTCAGTGATATTTCTGCTGGGAGCCACAGAGTGGATGAGTTTTGGATTAATTAATGCAGATAAAACTTTAAAGAAATGATGCTGGGTCACAGAGATTTAGAGACAGGAGTTTCACCCTGGTTACTGACTGGAAGTTCAGATCATTAATGAAAAAGAATCAGATTTCTTCTTTATTGAAAGTGAAATAGATGAGGATCTACGAACCGACAGAAAGATCAGGATATGAAACACGACTGTATGATGGAGCATCAAAGCCAATAATATTTTATTATGCAGAATTATTCTTTCTCACTGCTAAAGTAACCTTCATCTAATGTCTGGGAGCCGGGATGCCGGGGACGCCGGGGACACAGCCCCTGCATTCCACCCTACAAGTCTTCATTTTATTTTCTTTTTGTTTAATGAGCTCTTATACAGCAGATTGGAACTGCATTACTCTCAGGTACATGGTGTAAACATACCAGTTCATACAAACCTGATTAATGTCAAAGTTTTAATAATGTATGGCTTTTAAGATCTATATTAAAAGCAAGAGTCATACACATCATCTTAAGCCTTGCTGTTTGACCCCATTTCCTGACATTGATATCAGACATCCGCAATCAGCTTCAGGTCTATTCAGAGCCGGTTACAGTGTTCCTGCCGAAGACAATGAACTGACCCGTTCTAAGCGTAAAGATCCCTTCATGACCCAGACGGTCAGTTTTACATGAATAGACTGAGACATGATAATCTGTTCATCCCTAAAGTTTTCCAACAGCTGAAGGCATAAAAAAAAAACATTATAATCGCCGAGATAATTATCTCTACATTTTTGCTCAGCACTGAATATATTTTTTAATTTAATATTAAATGATCTGATATACAGAATTCTTATTATATAGTTTTTCTTTGTTATTCAGCTTAATTAAAGTTTTTTTATTTTACATTCTTTTTTTGTCTGAATTTCCAACTGAATTTTCTTTTGACATAAAACAAACTAATTGTAATGTTTTTTCCTGATCTTTTGTGATGTCAAGGATTAGTATCATAAGATGTTATTAATTATACTCATGCAGAGTCACTTTTCGTTAGTCAGCACTTGTTTTTAATCCCTTCCACAGAGATTTCCATCATCAGTGGTTGGAGCCTCATGGGTTTTTCTCCTGCTACCAAAATTACAAACATCCCTCTCATTATCATCAGTGTCTCTGCGTTACATAAACACAGAGGAACAGGGTAGTTAACTTTAGTTTACATGATGCGTTTTTTATCCAATAACTAATGAGCTAAAGTCCTGTTGTTAGTTTTCTTAGTAAATGATGGCATGATGGAGATCAGACCTACACCGTGAGCAACCCTCATCACTGTGCGGTGAGAGAGAAGGGTGCGAGTGTGAGCAGGTTTGGAAAACATTATTATAGGTATGTTTATTAAAACACCTGATTTAATTCAAACATATGATTTTGGAGACCACATTTAGAACAAAGCAGGTCGTTTTTTTAGAGAATGCAGTTCTTTCGGGTTTTGGAGAATTGTTGACAATCTTCTTGACACACTGTGTTTTATTTTGCTGGAAATTTGACCTGGCAGGTAATTTAAAAGCAATTCTTACTCTCAGTGAAGGTCCGGCAGACGTCGCAGCCGGGCCGCTGTATATTAAACTCCCGGTGGGAACGTCAGGATTCAGGCTCTGTGATTTTATCTGATGAAACCATAAGGACACATTAATCTATCATTCCCAGAGTAAACTGTTTACTTAAAAAAAAACAATCCTGCATACAGTATCAGAAGCAGACTCATGATTAGTGATGTACTGTACATTCCCCTTACTGTGTAAAGTTTGTATGTTCTCCCTGTCTGCGTGTGTTTCCTCTGTATATAATCCATACTTTGTCAGAGATGGTAAATAAAACTCGATTCTGCGCTACAGAAACGTCATGTACTAATTTACCTGATGAATAAAGGTTTAACAGGTTTGGACCGAGTGACACGTTGACCACAGATTCAGCATCTGAAAACAGAACCTCGTTCAGATGGAACTTTAATACGGCTTTAATACGGCCAGTGTGCCAGTGTGAAAACTTATAAGTGATTTATTTACAAATTTAAATGTATTCATTTATTTTAGACATAAAAGGTCCCATATTTAACTTTGTTGTTACTGCTGCAGTGCGTACAGATCCCGTGTGCCGTTACAGAGTTGAAGTGCTGCGGTTTGTGGAGCAGCTGGTAATTTTCAGCCTGCGTTTTGTATTTCAGCTGCGCCGTCATTAGCATGCAGATGGAGTTTGGCGCGTGTGACAGTGCTAATGTCTCATCATGCAGAATGGGTCTTGGGTCAAACACATGGGAGTAAGTGCTTAATTGCTGTGAGTCAGAAGGTATTGCACCTGGAGCAGACAGGAAACAGAGCTCAATTACCCGATCCAACCTCAAAGCCTCACTGTAAACACACTGCGCGAGGTCTGCTGCACCACCACATCAACAGCACAACCCACTTCAAACTGCACGCTCCACTCATTCATTCATTCATTCTCTACTCTGATTATCATGATCGGGATACGGTGACTATCCCAGCCCGAAAAGTGAACACACAGACAGATCACCAGTCCGTCGCAGAGCAGACATATTCGCGGAAACATCGACATCTGGTCTACATTCATCTCCACTGTGAGACATGCAGACACAGAGCGAAAATACAAACTAATGAGTGATGTAGAGAGTAAAACACTATAAGACTGAATAACATCCAACACCATGAAGCACTGAGCTATAAGTGGACCTGCTTCAGAGTGTAAAGCGTTTAGGAGTGTAGGCTGGCTCTGGCAGAGGACATGGCACAGCAGAGAGTCTGTGTGTGTGGGAGTGTGAAAGTGCAAACGCTTTAGAGTCCAGCAAATTGGGGCCATGCATTTTCATATTTAAAAATATCCCGGCTCTCCGCAGTGTCCTTGTCCGCCTGCGACAATTATTTACGCAACAATAATGGAAACAGGCTTTTTTGTGACAAGTGCTCGAGCGGCGCATTATGTGTACAAGTGCTGATGGCACTCGAGGGGTTTACAGTATGTTTAGACGCCACTTTCAGCGATGATGAGCCTCCGACCACTTTAATGGGTCTCTGGGTACAAACTCATTAGCTTCAAATGTCGTGTAATTGCTGAAATTAGCTCTAATCAGGCAGAGGACATCAATTTGAAATCAGCATCCCTTCTACTACTTCTAGTTTATTTTCTCTCCGGCCGTCGGGACGTCCCGCTCACTCAGGTGTGAGGCATCTCGGTGGCGGGAGACTGAACAACCTGTAGCACGTTCCTCACAGCGCTCTGCACATTAAAGGGGCGCCACTAAATCAAAGCACGGCCTCATACGTGCACGGCTCGCTTTAGGAACCACGGTACGTTCAGGGTTTGTGGTCAAACGGCAGTCGTGGGCATCAGTGACAGCTGAAGCTTTTACTGCCTCACCCCGCAGCTCATGTGTTACATTAAACTGGTGCACGAGTCCATGTGCTGCAGATTTACGGCTCTAATTTTGAAACGTGTCCACAGATTGACTCAGTAATTACACCACATGATGTGTTGGGTCGCCTTCTGTCAATGTGAAAAACAGGCTTCTCCACCTTTTCTGCATCGTAGCAACAAGATTTACACGAGTCCTGTCAGGAAGCATCAGTCTGTACTGTAACTCCATCTGACATCATGCTATTTAAGAACACAGATTACACCATCACTAACAAAACAACCCTCAGAGCTCCATTTATACCACAAAATTAGACCGCTTTCAGAGACGAAGCAGCTCATTCAGGTCAAGTTAGTCGATGAAACGGCATTAAGAATCTGTCAGCAGTGAAGCTCTATGAGATGACATTCCGATTCATTATTTAAGTTCCTCTTAATGAACTTAATGTTCATACACTGAGCTGAAGGTTTCTTCTGTGTCAGGAACCGATGTTGGGAATGCTTGTGTGCGCCCACTTTTAAACCTTACACTTAAAGACGTGCTGGAACGGCAGCCGGCCTTCTATAAAGCGCCTGAGTGCAAACCTCACAGGGATTTACTCTCAGTCGCAGAAACGGCTCCGTAAATCAGATGAACCGAGACGCTGACCTTCTGATTTAACATTCAGCTCTTTGTAAACAACGACGGCTCGTTTCTCGAGTGTGAAAAGCTTTTGGTCCTCTCTCTCTCAGACGACTGATGGAACATGATTAAAAAAAGTTACTCTGTCTATAAACACATCCCATCATTAACACGGTGCTGCTGATCTTATTGTTTTTTTGGTGACTTTGCTGATTACAGATCGGTGGTTCGGTTCTTTAACTGTTCTTGATGCCTTGCACATTTGAGAAAAGCTAATCAATTCTGAAATAGTGGAGGAGAATCAAACTCATAAGATGACTTCTGGATTGTGGAAGATAATCTGCCGTGTGCCAACCTCGGGTCATGTGGTGAGAGCCAGAGGTGGTGAGAACCAATTCTGGAGACTGATGATGCTGCAGCAGGATGTAGATGGTTCCAGTACCACATTTAGGGAGATTAGTTTTTTTTTACACAGGTTCAAATCTCTGAAGCTCTGAGCTCTGAATGAATTGGAAGAATACAGATGGAGTGAATGTTTAGATCCGATTGGCCTCCAGATCTGGATCAGAACCGCAGTGTATAAAGGTGAAGACTCACTGATGAGGGGGAACTCTTTATATCTGTACTGTTGAGGTTAAATGACTTGATTCCAGTCTAATTAAACCCCACCATTATTTACAGGGAGAAAGTCAGAGCCCCCCCACCCTTTGGCTTGTCCATCGCAGGGCAGACTTTCACATTTACAAACTTATATACGCACCACCATCACCACTTACACACTTCTTTCTTCTGTGGTTCTGTTTGTTCTCAGTTATTAAAACAAACATTTTGTTAACGGAATGATGAAGAAAGTGAAGTTCAGAGAGCTGCGTTGAGCGACGGTCCGAGGCGAGGCTACTGGAAGTGTTTAGTTGTTTCTAATCACCTCGTGTTTACAGACATTTGGCTTCTGAAAAAAAGCTAATAAATAAAAGCTGAGGTTCTTTATTCCAGTTCGTCTTTAAAAAACCCAACAAGAACCCTGTGTTTAAACTCGGCTTCTTAAGCAAACTCAACTTCAAAGTTTGAGCGTAATCAGTGTCGTAAAGTCGCTTTACTTTTGCCACAACGAGGGTCGCGATGGAGGAGATAAAAAGAAAAAGGAAGAAAATTACTGGATATTAAATCAGGATTGTGTCTCAAAGAAACCTAACTCACACAAAGTTTCTAAAAATGATATTCAAATTACCTCGATCTAGACATGACCCTCACTGGATGAACTCAATCATACACACTTCATCCACAGCATTCAAAGCTGTCAGTGGAATAAGTGCTGAAGATGATCTGTGTGGTTTAAATGTTCTCTAAACTGTAATATTCAGACAGTATTTTGAAGAACTTGATTCCAGCTTTGTGGGAACAGCTGTGAACATTCTCCGTAAAGGTCCATAAAGACATGGCTGGCTGGGTTTGGTGTGGAGGAGCTTGACTGACCCACACAGAATCCTGACATTAACCCCATCCAAAACTTTTGGGATATATATTCTGTATATATAAATAAGTGAAGGTTCACCCTCAGAAATGGTACTACGATCCATGAGGACCTAAATGCGAAGAATTCCCATCTATTATTGTCAGCTGTGTTTCTCCCGTAGAGAAGAAAAGCTCACAGGTCTGCTACAAGAACCGAGCGGCCTGTAAAAGGCAATTCCCCTGATCAGAAGGACACACTCTGCTAAACCCGATCTGCACCACAGACCTATGAAAACATGGGAATCCCTGTAAAATGAGGTGGGTGGGAAGGTAAAGGGTCTGTTAACAACACCAATGCTTCAACCTTATAACCACCAGGGGAGCAGCAACCAAATAACGCTTACGTTTGGCTCGTAATTGGGCCGGTTGGCAGACGGTGATGAATGAGAGGTCAAGAGAGGACGGCGGGCAGAGGGAGTCGGAGACGGACGGAGAGTTTTTTTAGCCGCCCCCAGGGGTCAGATCTGAGAGCGGCCGTTCCTGAGGGCAGGTTTCACTGAGCATTGACTGATGGAGTCCACCACAGCATCCATCTTTCCATGTTGTTCATTGCTCTTCAAAAGAAAGTCCTACATCGCTGTCTGATGCTAAATGATTAAAGACGCCACATTTACAGCACCACATACGTCTGGAATACATAAAGCCTTTAGCGACAGTTAAAGGAAGGTTTAATCTTCATCATGACAGATTGAGCGATGCTCAATAAAGGGGATATTTGAACTCAGGAAACAAAAGACAACTCTGTTCACCTGAGAGAAATCAGGATATGTTTTCTTTTGGAAAAGAGCCATCGGGTAAAGGCTGGGTACTCCTGTGCTGTAAACTTACAGGAGGAGATATCCAGGCGATGATGAGCCAGACTAAGGACACCACTGTGCACACTGCTGCTATTTGTGATTGGTGTATAAATATCTAGCAGCACCAGCTGGCATGTTTTGGCTCTCTGTCTGTGATAGCATCGTTCACACGAGGGCAGGGCACGATCACCAGCACTACTGAGCCATGTGGAAACTGCACGAGGACGCCGAGATATGCACAGAGAGGAATTACTCATAAACGCTGTGAAGCAAAAATGCATTTATCAGTTTGTCATCAGAGAATCTCATCTCCTTCCAAAGCTGACAGCTGGAGCTCGGAGAAAATCTACCAGCAAACAAGTCAATAATATTCTTTTTTTTCCCTAAAGGATTAAAAGACTATAAAAGTGAGAAAGTGAAACTAATTCAGTCCAGTAAAAAGAGCAGTGGTTTGAAGACTTGGAGCCGCTGAACATGTGAAGTTACAGTTTCCACAGAACGTTGGAGAACTTTCACATGCACTCCATTTAAACCACTTAAAGTCAGGACTGTTCCTGTGGTTTCAAAAGAAGATTTAATACCGTCCTTCATCTGCATCATGAGAACCAACACGCTGCAGTACGACGTCAATCCTGAACACAGCCATCTGCCAACCGCGAGGTCTCTGAAGGACATTAAAGTCTATATTTATGTTAATATTCAAAGAACCTTAAATATACACATATACAAACAGAGACACCAGAGCAATCGAGGGGACCTGAGATGATTCATTCAGGAATACATAAATCAGTTTCAGTTTAATTGATATCAATAGTGAACTGTCATATCTGATATATTTAACAAAGCATGAAAAATGATCATATAAACCACGGCACTGGAGACCTGATAAATAAAGACACATACATCCCCGTCCTCAGGGATTTAACCGAGACGAGCAGTAATGAAGCAGGGGACGCGGTCGGCTGAGCTTCTCTGATAAGTGTTCAACAATAATTACCTCTGGAACTTTACAGATACAATAAAACAGCAAAGCTCAAATTGAAGCTGAAGACAGAGCTGTCAGAATTGTTCATAGGGATTAAAAAATCCTGACTTTTAATACTGAACTCATTATTCAAAAAAACTAAAAATCCAGTCAGGAATAAAGTAATGCTGGAATGAATATAAAACATTTCAAAAGATCTGAAAAGCAAGCGTCAGATCCATGTGTTTAATAAACCTCCTAATCATTAAGCATTAACTTCTATATGTGTATTATACACATGGGATTTTGGGTCAGGCACCGATACCATTCTCAGTGCAGCACAGTAAATAATCCCTTCTTTTGACACATTCCTAATCTTCGTTAACTTCATACTGATCATTGCCATCGTTTTGAAAACAGATTTTTGTTACGGTCTCTTTTCTGATTGAATGGATGGGGGGGAGGGGTCCTCAGATGCTGCTCAGGCAACTTCTAGGGAAAGTGAAATCCAATCAGAAAAGGTTAACTGTCCTCTGTCTACATGAGCTCACAGACCCCCGTTATTGTTCAGCGTCTCTGTGATTGATGTCACATCCTCACAGTGCCACCCCTCCCTTCCTAAACAATTTGCTCTTGTTGGGTTCCATCCGCAGCGGTACCGGTAATCTCTGAATGAGAACACATTTCTGTTGCTCTATCCAGAGCCTGGCGTAACGCACTTCATTTTACCAAACAATAAAATTCAGCCCCAGAGGAATTCTTCCTGTTTCCCAAAAACAGAGTGAGATATTAAATCAGTAGATGGTGAGATGTTGCGGATATCATCCTCATAGTTACAGTAACTGAGGGGTTAAATATAAAGGAATATTGATATTAGTATGGTCTTGTTTTAGAATTTGTTTCTGTGTTAAATGCATTAACCATCTCTCTTACCCGGCGTGTTCTCGTCACACAGCAGAGTCTCTGATCAAACCTGAACTGAATGCTAATGGCACTAATGGATGTTTTGTTTGAGTTTATCTCTCCCGAGGACACGGAATTTATTGCAACACAATCAGCCGCAATCTCCTGCCACAAAAGACCCCTAATAAATAATTAAAGCATCACATTTCCCTCGGTTTTGATTACAATAAATTCATCTTTCATCTAATGCTCACCATACAGTGGGCTGTTCTGCAGTGTGATTGGTCAAAAAACATGATGTTTTCATGTTTGACATTATTAATAAGTCTCAATTAAAAAGATTATGAAGTTAAAATATCACAGAATGAGGACCTGACAGCTTCGCCATGGCAACCAGACGTCACACCATCCTGAGGTACCGTAATAACAAACAACATTCTGTAAAACTGAATTAAAGTGAAGAATAATCTACTGCATAGTGGTCTTACAGCTCACACACACACACACACACACACAAACGCATACACACACAAAGCTATGAAGTATTCAGAGACACTGGACTTGACTAAACTATAAACCTTTGAAGGGACTCGAGTTTCAGAGCTCTTCCTCTAAAAGAACAAATCTTCAAGTTCTTATCTTGAAAAAAATAGTTTGTATATTTTTTTAAGTTTGGACTTTATATGTAGTAAAATACAACAATGAATCTGTAAATTGGAGTCGCTTTGGTTTGTCTGTAAGTTTTTTAATTAAATCTGATCTTATATACTTTGGGGTGGATAACCGATGTCATGAACTTGTCATGAATTCTGTTTTAATCTCAGTTCTGCAGCGTAATGCTGTTGGGTCAGAGTACGCAGCTCTCTAGTCGTGGGCTCATTGATTAAACCTCATTAATTAAACCAGCAGTACGGTTTAAACGAAGTACTGTTTAGGTGGTTATTTAGTCATTCAGTCTTTTGGTTTGGCGTCTATTTTAACCTGAGTAATCTCTCAATACTCCATCTTCCTCAGATCCACAGAACATACTCAACCACTAAACCGACTCATATGTGAACGGCACGAGGTTCTACACTCACGACATTAAGGTTTGATTGTTCACATGGCAATACTTTGCTAAACAATGTGACCTCTGGATCTTTTTGAAAGTGTTCGATGTAAAGGATTCACTGATCCTCATCAAGGTGGTAGAGCTGGGCACTGGCTGCTGACGTGGCAGCTTCAGAAACTTTCCTGAGGTTGTACACAGGGAATAAATTATGCAATCAGTTAAAAGTGCTTGCTATAATCTCGGGAGGAAAGCTTCTTAGAGCAATCAGAAATGTCAATAAATCATTATCTGATGACACCTCCATCTGTCTGCTGTGATTACTTTTACTCCTGACGCTACATCTTTTTATCTTTATATGTTCTCATTAAAACGGATGTGAAACAGAGCTTCAGGGTGAAACACTCGGGTTGTTACCTAAAAGATGGGCCTTCGTTTGAGAAGCAGAGGAATTCCTTTACAGTACGAGAACAGAATGGAACTCTGACATCTCTTTGATGGGACATTTATAATGTAGAACATTTTGCTATTATTGTTACTTTTTTGTGATGTGATAGATGGACACTTTGATGTTTCACTGAAACACATTGGAAAAATTATGAATATATTCTAAAGTTATTCAACCCATGACCAGAATCTCACAGAACCATGATGTCAGTCACGCAAAGACAAAGAAACGAAACGGCGCTAAAGTTTACAGAAGTAGAATCAGAAGTTCCCTCAGAGCATTAGTGAAGTTGGATTCTGATGCTGATCAGATCCGACCTGCAGAAGTCTTTTAGGTCATTACTAATGTTATAAAACTAATGATATCATGTAGCTATAGATTCTACAGAAATATAATCACTAAACACGATTTCAGTATCTACAGTTACACCAACAACAATCTTTCAGAAATCTTTAAATACCACGTGACCTTTGTAAAGCTATTTTTAGTGAAGCTGTGATGGGCTCAGGGTCTGGTTTCAGGTTGTAACGGTTTAGCAGAAGGTAATGTTCCATAACACTCAGAATCCAATTAAAGGAAAGCTTATTTGCCAAAAGCAGATCAGTGTCTCTGCTGAATAAGAGTCGATGGGAAGATAGAACACTCTCAGCCAAAACCAGCCCTGGAGCTCATTTTCGACATATTCATCCACACACTCATTTGATCTGAGCTCAGATAGATTGTACCTTATTGAAAACATATGAGCAGAGGCTGAATTACAAGAACAAACATCTTCCTAAAAGCCTGTGCATGACTGGTTGAGCGTCTCCTCTGCATTAAACGACATTAAACTGACATCAGAAGTTTAAATGATAAAACTAACCAACAATATCTGAATATATTCTGACAATGTAGATTAAATACAACTTTAAAACATAAATTCAACCGAAATTAAAAGGCTGCTTTACATATTGACATCAACAAAGATTACGGTCCTTAAAAAAACTCTTACATGTTTCCATGATGCATTTGTGTTATAGATAATGTTATTATTGTGTACGTTCGGTTTGCCTCATAGGTCCTGGGTCCGTTTCCCAGGTTGGCAGGACAACCTCCTCGTCTGTGTGGATTTCCCTCCACATATGATTTGCTTCATGTGTGAATAAGTGGAAATGTAAATCACTATACAGTGCACTATATCTGCATCAGGGAGCAATTCTGAAAACAGCTATAGACAGAGATAAGCCCAAATGTTTACACCACTACATTAAGATAAAACAACATACATTCAATAATCTAACTGCTGCGGCGAAATCTCATTGCTCTACCACCATACCACCTATCTATATATTAATACTTTAATTAAATAAATACTAAACTAATAAGATAAATGTGTTATAAGTTGTTTCTAATTAATACTGTGTAGCTACAGACTGCCTCACTATTCTAACTCTGTCATAAAGCACATGATGAATGAACACCAGTCTCCGGTTTAATAAACAGAAGAATCTGAGACGTGATGACCGGAAACATTAAGATTTCTGTGGAAAGACAGAGATGATGGTTTAATGCTAATGATATTCATGATCTAATCATTAAGATCGTTACCAAATGTCACAACACCTCAACGGGACAGAAAGGGATGAGCGATGTGCTCCAAGAGACGTCAAGCCGGCGTTAACGAGTGCAGGGATCAGAGCAGACACCCGTCAATATAAAGGTTTAACTACAGACATGTAAAGAGGAGCTCAGAGTTTTATGGTGTAAATGGATTCTCTCATGGGAACAAACTCCAGCCCAGTAAAAAACTGTTCGTATGAGTGGCAGCTCTGTGTTCTCACATCATTTAGAACTAAATTCAACTGGAACATGAAGGATGTGTAAACCTTTAACTAATGTTATAACAAAACTAATTAAGAGACATTTATTTTTGTTATGCTATAAAGTGGATGTTTTTAGTGCAGCATTTTCATTTTATCTCAGTAAATCTTTTGTGCAGAGGTTCTATTGTTCATGATACCAATCTTACAACCCTGTTAAGAGCTACTGTCACAAGATAAACATCACAACCACAAAATACATGAAGAGCAAAGGAACAATAAAAAAGGGAGGAATTAGATTCATTGTTGAAAGACCACGCAGAAGAAAAGACAATGTGATGAGCTTCTATGTGCTTTGAATAATGGTCCAGTTAAAAGACGTGCCACCTGGTGTGTGTGTGAAATCAGGTAGGATGGATACATCGATGAACTGAAAGGAACGGATGACCTGCCAATGGAAGACTAAAGAGTATGAGTGTTCTGAGTCAATCATAGAGGATTGATGGACTCCTCATGATGTTCAGTCAGAACCTGAATCATCAGCTCACACAGTGCCGTGTTGACGATCTGCACTAATAAAACCAACAAGAACAACACTAAACAAAACCAAAATCCAGTGCTTCACTTCAACTACAGTATATCTAATAGGTCACTGCTTACATAACATCATACTGCAGAAAATATACTAACTGACTGATTAAATCTTTGTTGTAAAACACAGTGCAGGTCTTTTTCACTGTTCGTTCAGATTAAACATAATAACATGGTGTTCTGTATAAAGCTCTATTTCTGTGAATAATAAAACATTCTGACTGAACCTTGAGCTGCTGTCTCAGTAATCCCTATTTTACATCAAGATTTTATTATCAAACATATGTGTATCAGCAGCTGCTCATATTTATATTCAAATTCAGAAAGCATGTTAAAAATATCCTGAAGTAAACAAATCTGTCAAAATAAAGTAGGTTAGGTTGAAAACATTTACATTCCAGCTGCTTAAAATTAAATGAATAAAAAGGAAGTAGAATGAATAAAGCCACAGAGCCTCGGTTTATGAGGCAGTACTGCAAGAGAGATGGAAATGGGAGGGAATATACGGAGAAGAGATTAAATTTAATTTGCAATGTGTTTTCACTTCACATTTGGGTGGCACTGGGGAGTGTAGCTGATGAAGTGTTTTGTTTTGGTGGTGGTGAGGTTCAGGGAGTCGAGCTGATGGTGAGTGACTCCATATGTGCTCTTAAGCATCTCTGTCCTCTCTATCACACCTACCCCATCGTCTGCATCGGTAAAGACAACTGCTGAAAGTTTACATTCATTAGTGTCAGGTTTCAGTTTAAATCTGATTATTTTATTATTATTGTTTAAAGTTTATCGCTGACGATGCAACATTAGTTCAGATCTGATGGGATTATAATCCTAATAATCAGCATATTGTAATGATAATGAGTTTGACGTTCGCTCTACTAAAAAAGTAACTGGATGGGGTTCAGATCGGTAAAAAGAATTACATTTTTTCATGTTCACAGACTTTTTCTCCCTATTTTATTCATTCAGTCATTTTCTAATCCAGCTATCTTCCAAGAAGGGCAAGCATAAAAACCGAGGACATGCCCTTTTACGATAGCCAGTCCATCACCAGGTATACAAACAAAGAAACACACCCTGTAAATTCCTCAGTTTCATAATGAGAGCTAATCTACTTGCATGAATTCATTTGATGAGTGAAGAAAAAAAACTGCTCAGACACCACCAAGAACAGAGTAAGAGCACGATGACACCCGACATGAAGACCAGTATGTGACAGTTTTTGAATCAATTCATACTGAAGAACTTATTTATATCAACCTCTATATCAACAGAAAATCCTGCCACTGTGCACCGCACTGTTCAACATCAATCCTCCAAAAGTCACACATTACCTGGTTCTTAAAGAAACTGGCAGGTGGCACACCCAAAACACACCCAGTAATTAAGCGAATAAGCACATGTCTACATAATTTTGCTGTTGATATGATAGCAAAGACACACTGCAAAG
The DNA here is from genome assembly GCA_019802435.1 of Corydoras maculifer. Classification (NCBI taxonomy): domain Eukaryota; kingdom Metazoa; phylum Chordata; class Actinopteri; order Siluriformes; family Callichthyidae; genus Corydoras; species Corydoras maculifer. The sequence continues at coordinate 66,105 of JAFMOD010000841.1, read as the reverse complement.
ACCCCATAAAACTGCACCGTGCATAGAGGACAGCTTGCCAGATTTCTAAATTAAGGCCCTTAATCTGTTTTATTTACGTTGAATAAATTATATTAAATGTAAACTGTTTGGTACCAGAACCTGTACTGTAAATGGAGACTCTCCCAGCTGTGTGTCTGTATTTTCTATAACACAGTGGTTACTTTCACTCACTCACTCTACCCATCGCTTCTTTATCACTGTACAGCTCATTACAGTGCTGTTGGTCAATGTGATTATTATTTCTATTCTCCCCCAGCACATTATAAACACTCAGGTTTCTCACATGCTTACTCAATTGTCATGTTCTCCCCCTGTGTGGACTCCTGCTGACCAACTCGATGGAACTACAGAAGAGAAATTGTTTGTCCTGAATGATCGATGAACCATAAACTCCCAATGACCTGGAGATCTGCTCAAAGCCACTGAGGAGAAGACTAGAAAATAAAAACTCTACTGACATGAGAGGAACTCGACAGTCCCTCAGAAATAAACGCTTTATCCCTGATAAAAGAAAACTTCCAGCTGGCTCTCAAAAATCTTTAAACCAATATTGCAAAAGCATCCGAGAGAAAACACTCAAGAAAAGAACAAAAACGGAGTAAACTATAACCAATCCGTATTGAAGTAGAGATAAAGGAGGTATTTAAAGTTTAACTCACTTTTCAAAATAAAAAAAACGAAGCATTTATATAACAGTGATACAAAAAACACATTTTTTTTTTTAAAAAAAAGGGTAAAAGTTAAACACACACACACAAGTATGTTTAAGGAGACCTCCAGGGTACAGCCAAATGTCCACTTTACAATAGTAGGGTGTATCTTTGGGAGATTTACGGGGAGCATCATTTAAATTTGTTTAAACACTGTTAAGAGATGAGGCCTGACATCATGTAAACGCAGTGTCAATAACACACTGGTTTTCTGCTCCAGAGGGTCTCAAAGTTTCAAAATAAGAGCTCTTAAAAGCTACGATCACTGATACTGGATCAGTTGCTGAGCTCATTATTAAACTCCCTAATTAAAAGCTAAGATGAGGAATGGGAGTATCAGCAAAATGTTTGGCAGGCAGTAGGACAGAAAGGAAAACCCTAAATCCAGACCACACAAAGATTACCCTGAAGGAACGGGCCGGTTAAACTCCATTTTTGTAGGACGACTGACCCCTGGTTACAGATTACTAGCTTCCATACTGATTTTAAAAATCTATTAAAACAGGATAACCTTTACAGAAAGTTCTGGAGATGCTCTTCTGGAGAATTTACTTGCTCCAGGTTTATTAATCATTCATTAATCAGCACCTCCATCACGGTGGTCCACAGAATCTTAAATATTTAATTTATGTATCTATTTATATGAACTAGTTGGAGTTGAGTGAATTTTTTTAGGTGGAACCTACAGAATGGGCAAAGGGCATTAATATTTTGTTGTTTAGAAATCTACATCGTTATGAAGTGTTCTCATGTTTTCTGCACATTCTGGATTTAGCAGCAGCTGGCCCTCGCCCCGACTCCATCTCCTCCAGCTCTCCAACATGATGTATTACATTAGGGGCTTACTAAATATAGCTCACCTGCAGTGGCCATTCTCATTCCTCTGTCTTTTTTGCTCTTATATTACACCTTTTGATGTCTCTGTTTCTCTTGAGTCCCTAAGGAAGAAATTGGGGACAGGAGCAGGGTTGTCAGCTCATTTGTCAGAGCAGAGAAGGTGTGCTGCTGAATATCCAGCCTGATTTATCAGAGCTTCTGTGTAAGAGCATCCAGCGCTGCATAGGCCTGGATAACAGGAGGACCAGGGGGTGGAGGGAGTAATGACCGGCTGTATAAACTACACAGACCTGTCAGTGGTGGAGGGCATTGTGGTATAATGTGTATTGAATCAATCCATCTTAGATCTAAGATTACAACTTGAATATAATCTAAAACTTTAACAAGATTTTAGAAGGTTTAATGAGAACAATACTGAGGTCAGTTAGGATTCCTCAGTAAGTACAGGAGTTCTGTGGTTCAGTACTTAATAATGTTCTAAATTACTGTTACATTAAATTAAAATCTAATCTAATAGCTTTCTGTTGTTCTAAACAACTAGTATTTTATGATGCCACATGGTTTCACAGTTCTGGGTTTAATCTTTAGCTCCATTTCCTGCTTCTATGGGAATGAGTGGTCTGAATTGGTTGCTCTAAATTATTTAAAAGTATTAATATAAATAATTAGCTAAGATGGTGTCCTTTTAAGGACCAGTCATGGACTCGGACCAAAATTAGAATTAATAACGCAAACATTTATGACTCCACCACAAAAAAACCTTCATCTTAATCACTACTTACCTATAAACCTAACATGTAGTTTTCTCTGAATTTACATTATACATTGTGGGGACTTGATGATGCATATACCTGGCACACGCACACGCACACAACAGTCATTGTAATGAGAATTAGGGATATGATACTCCCTGTAGAGGGACTGAGGGATCCAGTGAAATGACGTGTCATCATCAGACAGACACAACCAACTACAAAAATGCCACTAGGGTCTGGAATGCCACCTGTTCTGCCCAGAAGTCTCTTAGCAGCAGATGTCTAGGAAACAAAAGCGATATCTTGACTGGAGTCTCCAGATTTCACTGCATGATGAGAAGTTAACGAGTGCAGCCTGAACTGGCACTCCGTCCTCCAGCGAACTCATTATAAAGCCTGTCAAACACAATATTAAACTCAGACAGTCAGATTAAATCAAAGGCCACGGCTCTCCCACCTAAACTCAGACGAGCTGCTACCACACTCTAATGATCAGACACTTTGTAGTATTTTCAAAAAGCCGAATAAGTCTTATATACTTCTTAATACAGTACCAGTTAAATTTTGGACACACCTCCTTTCTTTCTCTCAACTTACCATATAGACGGACTTTGTAGTCTTACAATTAATGACTGTAGTCCATCTGTGTTATGTTTTTGTTAGTTCCGTTGGTTCTGTTCTCTGTTGGTCAGGACCATCACAGATCAAGAATAATTTGGGTGCCGGATTGTTTGTCAGTTCTGCAGCGACACGGACTGAGGCGGGTTTAGTGCAGCAGTGTTGCTGTAGTCTTATTTAAACACCTCAGTGTTAGCACCTGGAATAGGAATAATGCACCCACCAAATAACGGTTGCACTGTGGTGGTACTATTTGACATACACAGTATTTACTGTAGTTCACAAACAGATGGGACTACAGGCTGGAATTAGAAAACTACAAAGTCCATTTTTACGTTATGTGGAACTGAGGACAATAATCGGAACACAAATGGGGGCATGTCTAAACTTTTAACTGCTTATAATTAAATATATAATATATATAATATTTATATATATATATATATATAAAATTTTATAGAGAAAAATATAGGGACACACCTTTTTTATAACTGGATTCATGTGTTTCATTCAGTAATAATAAAAATAATACGTTGAATAAAATCATCCAGTTAGACAAAATCACAAGCAAGATTCATAAAGACATGTGTGGGTGAGTTTGGTGTGTAGGAACTTGTCTGGTGCACACAGAGCTTCGACCTCAATCCCATCTGACATTGGAATGAACTGGAGGGCAGATTAACCAGGTCTTCTCATCCAAAATCAGTATCTGACCTCACAGCTCTTCTGGGTGAATGGTCAAAACTTTCCCGCGGACACACGCCAAAAACTGCAAAAGTCATTTAGAATGTCGTTAGCGATCTTGTAGGTGTCCTAATACTTTGTCTATACAGTTTGTATGTATAAACAGATGAACACAAAGTATTTAATCAACAAAAAGCAGGGATACACTCTGAGACAAACTTCATAACTGAGGGGCCGTGCCCCTTTTGCCCAGACATCAGACCCAGAACCTTAACTGCTGTGTTAACAGAATCCCAACCATCTTAAACATATCAACAGAACAGCTACAATGAAGGTCAAATATCAGCCGCTTGTACATTAGGACTAAATATGTCATACTGACTTACAGAAATAAGATTTGACTAAAGCTGTTTTGTGTCTGTAGCTTTAATTTATAAAATTTCCAGCATGAATGATCCATTACAATAGTGTGGCTCTCCTGATAAGATAGTGACCAAAGGAAAAATACATTATCACCCTTAACAGGCCCTGAGCTCACTCTTTTCTCCAGTTTGAACACATCAGTAAGATAAGATGACCCCGCTCCCCTTCTGGGACTCGGAAGCCCTTAAAATGTCACAAGACAAAAAGATAATACCCATCAGGTAGATGTATTTTTAGCCATTTAGTATATACCACCGTATTCTTATCCCGGGATCCAGACGGCTCTCCTTCCCACCTCCATTCCACTGAAGCATCCTTTAGATCCTGCATTAAAAAAAATCCATAAAAGCACTCTAAATATTATAGCATCAATCACAGTCTTTATTTCCATTTTAACCACATTATCTCTCTCTCTGAGTTAAGAACAGCCCTGCTTCCAAAAATAGAACAGATAGTCACTGTTAGTATAGTCACACAATGGACGAGTTTACTGAAAACACAAACTCAAAACACCCATAAACATTTTATTAACAAATTATTGACGGTCCATTAAAAGTATAGGGACATTGTTAAATGTCTGCATTCAGGTTTTTAAGTCAGTCTTAATGTCACAGGTGAATCAAATTAGTCACCTAGTCACGAATTTTGAAAAATCTGTATCACATTTGTGGAAACCAATTGTTAATAATAATATGGGAGCCTTATTTTCAGGTCTCGGTCTGTGCCTTCTGTCTGTCTGTCTGTCTTACTAATTAAAGTCTGATCAGGGATTTCTTCATTACTCCTGCAGTACAGCCCCACTGTAAATTTCTAATGACGTCTGTGAAACCTGTCTCTGGGCTGGTAAAAAGAAGCAGTCGGTGAAGTGTGTGGTATAAAGGAAGCACATGGCAAAAAGAGACCAAAAATACAAGCCCACAATCCAGAAGTCTGTGTGAAGTGAAGCGGAACTCCATCCGAATGAGACGAGTGTGTGGCCAAGTGTCGGAATAACAAACACACGGCTGATCTACCTCATTCTCCAACTAATGAAACGAAGATCAGGGACGATAAGGTTCTCTGAGCAAACAGCTGGCAGCGCATCCGCATACATTGCAGTGGATTTGCATCCATCCCACGCCTGCAGGGTAACCTTCACCGATAAGCAAGGTTTTATTTTAATCAGAGGAGAGGAACAGCGACTGCGCTGCTTATAGATCAGAAAACCGATTCTGATCAAACAGGAAACACATGCCACTCCCTACTTTACATCCTTACATCTCAGAAAGTCTAATCTAAAGAAAAGTGGCAGCTTCATTATGACGGCTTAAGATTTAAGACAAACATCATATAATTAAGATCAGATATGTGTGAGGAGCCGTTATGAGCAGCGCCACACAGTGAGTGCTGATGGTCTTGATGGTGCTTCACATGGCGCCTGAATGTGAGCACCTGATGATTCTGACGATCTGAACCACGGGAAGAACATCAGACTGAAAAGACGTCCACACTACAGTTCATCTCACCTGCTCAGAAGAGTCAGCAGCAGTGAATCACTGAGGGTTGCCAGGTCCTGTGAATTTATGCAGCACCTGTTATTAACATTTTAACGAAGCAGTTTTTATAAAAGATTTGATTTGTTGAAACGCTCACCATGTCGGTCTCTCCTGCTGCCTGAGCGTCTCTCTAATCCGTGCATTCTTGCTCCACCATGTCTCTCTCTTCTCATCCGTCCCATTGTCACGTTCACCTTCCTTGTCTCTCTCTTACGCAACCTCCACGACACTCTGTCTCACGCCCTGTGTCGCCAAGTGTCACTCTCTCTCTTGCCATCAGTGCCGCTCTCTCTCGCTCACCTTCCTTGTCTCTCTTGCTCACCTCCATGACACTCTCTCTCCCGGCCTGTGTCTCAATCTCTCGCCCCGTGGCACTCTCTTTCTTGCCATCAGTGCCATTCTCACTTGCTCACCTTGTCTCTCTCTCTTATGCAACCTTCATGGCACTCTCCTTCTCTCGCCCTCAGTGCCTGTCTCTCTCTCACCATCCATGCAGCTTGTCTCTCTTTTACTCACCTTCATGACACTCTCTTTATTGCGCCCTCCATGTGTCTCTCTCTTTTGCCATCAGTGTCACTCTCACACCGTCCTTGTCTCTCTTATGCAACCTGCATGACACTCTCTCTCATGCCCTCCATGTGTCTCTCTCTTGCCATCAGTGCCATTCTCTCTTTTTTTTTTTACCTGTCATGTCTGGTATCTTTTGCAGTCTGAATGGTAATCTGACTGCACTGATGTACCACACACATGTTTGCTTTTACGTTTTTACAGGAACAGTTCTACAGATTATTGGAGCCTATTCCTGTAAATTGTGCTTTTATTTAATTGATTTGAATTATTCCCCCAATGCATTATGGGAAAAAAGAGGAGGGAAAGGAGAGGGAGGGAAAAAAGAAAACATTTTCCCTCATCAGTGCCATTCTAACTCTCACACCATCCTTGTCTCTCTCTCTTGTGCAACCTTCATGGCACTCTCCTTCTCGTGTCCTCAGTGCCTCTGTCTCTCTTTTGCCATCCATGCCACTCTCACAACTTTCTTGTCTCTCTCTCTTACCTCAATGACACTCTCTCACGCCCTCTGTGTCTCATTCACTTATGCCCTCTGTCTCTCTCCATTCGCTCACCGTCCTTGTATCTCTCTCTTTTGCCATCAGTGCCATTCTCACTCGCTCACCATCCCTGTCTCTCTCTTACACAGCCTTCATGGCACTCTCCTTCTCGCGCCCTCAGTGCCTCTGTCTCTCTTACTCACCTTCATGACACTCTCTTTCTGGCGCCCCCTGTGTCTCATTCTCTCTCGCCCTCTGTCTCTCTTACCATCAGTGCCATTCTCACTCGCTCACCTTGTCTCTCTCTCTTATGTAGCCATAATGGCACTCTCCTTCTCACGCCCTCAGTGCCTCGGTCTCTCTCTCGCCATCCATGTCACTCTCACACCGTCCTTGTCTCTCTCTTACTCACCTTCATGACACTCTCTTTCTGGCGCCCTCTGTGTCTCATTCTCTCTCGCCCTCCAGCTCTCTTTCCTTTGCCATCGGTGCCACTCTCGCTCATGGCACTCTTTTTCTATCGGCCGTTGTGTCCGTCTCTCTCTTCTCACTCTCACACCGTCCTTGTCTCTATTACACAACCTTCATGGCACTCTCCTTTTCGCGCCCTCAGTGCCTCTGTCTCTCTCTTTCGCCAGCCATGCAGACTCGCTCACCTTTCTTGTCTTTATTACGCAACCTACAAAACACTCTCTTACGCCCTCTGTCTCTCTTTCCTCTCTGTCACTCTCACACCGTCCTTGTCTCTCTTATTAACCCTTATGGCACTCTCATTCTCACACCCACCATGTGTCTCTCTCTTTTGCCATCAGTGCTATTTTTACTCGCTCACCGTCCTTGTCTCTCTCTCTTGTGCAACCTTTATGGCACTCTTTCTCACGCCCTCAATGCCTCTGTCTCTCTCGCCATCCATGCCACTCTCACACCTTCCTTGTCTCTCTCTTACGCAACCTCAATGACGCTCTCTCGCGCCTTCTGTGTCTCATTCTCTTACGCCCTCTGTCTCTCTCTCTTTGCCATCTGTGCCACTCGCTCACCTTCCTTTTCTCTCTCTCTCGCCATCAGTGCCATTCTCAATCGCTCACCGTCCTTGTCTCTATTACACAACATTCATGGCACTCTCCTTCTCGCGCCCTCTGTGTCTTATTCTCTCCCTCCGTCTCTCTCTCTTGCCATCAGTGCCACTCTCACTCGCTTCCTTGTCTCCCACAACTTTCATGACACTCTCTTTCTCACGCCCTCTGTGTTGCTCTCTCTGTCGCCATCAGTGCCATTCTCACTCGTTCATCTTCCTTGTCTATCTCTCTTACTCATCCTTCATGGCAATTTTTTTTTTCGCGCCCTCAGTGCCTGTCTCTCTCTCCATCCGTGTCACTCTTACACATTCCTTGTCTCTATTACGCAAGCTTTATGGCACTCTCCTCGCCGCCCTCCATGTGTCTCTCTCTTTTGCCATCAGTGCCATCCTCAGTTGCTCACCGCCCTTGTTTCTGTTATGCAACCTTCATGGCAGTCTCTCTCTCGCCCTCCATGTGTCTCTCTTTCATTTGCCATCAGTGCCACTCTCGCTCACCTTCCTTGTCTCTCTCTTACTCACTATCATGGCACTCTCTTTCTGGCGCCCTCTGTGTCTCTTTCCTTTGCCATCTGTGTCACTCTCACACCTTTGTCTCTCTCTTATGCAACCTTCATGGCAGTCTCTCTCTCGCCCTCCATGTGTCTCACTCTCTTGCCATCAGTGCCATTTTCACTCGCTCACATTTCTTGTCTCTATTACATAACCTCCAAGACACTCTCTAACACCCTCTGTCTCTCTTTCTCTTGCCATCCGTGTCACTCACACCGTCCTTGTCTCTCTCTTATGCAATTTTCATGACACTCTCCTTACAGCGCCCACGATGTGTCTCTCTCTCTTGCCATCAGTGCCATTTTTACTCGCTCACCGTCCTTGTCTCTCTCTTGTGCAACCTTCATGGCACTCTCTTTCTCGCGCCCTCAGTGCCTCTGTCTCTCTCGCCATCCATGCCACTCTCACACTATACTTGTCTCTTTCTTATGCAACCTCCATGACACTCTCTCACGCCCTTTGTGTCTCATTCTCTTACGCCGTCCGTCACACCTTTCTTGTCTCTCTCTTACTCACCTTCATGACACTCTTTTGCACCCTCTGTCTCTCTTTCCTTTGCCATCAGTGACACTCTCACTCGCTTCCTTGTCTCTCTCTTATGCAACCTTCATGGCACTCTCCTTCTCGCGCCCTTAGTGCCTCTGTCTCTCTTGCCATCTGTGCCACTCTCACACCTTCCTTGTCTCTCTCTTAAGCAATGTCAATGACACTCTTTCGCGCCCTCTGTGTCTCATTCTCTCTTGCCCTCCGTGCCACTCGCTCACCTTCCTTGTCTCTCTCCAATGCAGCCATCATGGCACTCTCCTTCTCGCGCCCTTAGTGCCTTTCTCTCTCTCTTTCCATCCTTGTCTCTCTCTCTTATGCAACCTTCATTGCTCTCTCTCTCGCACCCTCCGTGTCTCTCTTTCTTGCCATCAGTGGCATTTTTACTCGTTCACCTTCCTTGTCTCTCTCTTTTTGCAACCTTCATGGCACTCTCCTTCTCGTGCCCTCAGTGCCTGTTTCTCTCGCCATCCGTGCCACTCTCACACCGTCCTTGTCTCTATTATGCAACATTCATTGCACTCTCTTTCTTGCGCCCTCAGTGCCTACGTCTCTCTCACGATCCGTGTCACTCTCACACCATCCTTGTCTAACGCAACATTCATGGCACCCTCTTTCTCACGCCCTCAGTGCCTCTTTCTCTCTCTCGCCATCCGTGTCACTCTTACACCATCCTTGTCTCTCTTACGCAACGTTTATAGTACTCTTTTTTTTGCACCCTGTGTGTCTCATTCTCTCTCACCCTCTGTCTCTATTTCCTTTGGCATCTGTGCCACTCTCAAACCTTCATTGTCTCTCGCTTACGCAACCTTCATGCCACTCTCTTTCTCACTCCCTCAGTGCCTCTGTCTCTCTCTCGCCATCCGTGCCACTCTTACACCGTCCTTGTCTCTATTACGCAAACTTTGTGTCACTCTTTTCCTCGCGCCCTCAGTGCCTCTGTCTCGCTCTCTCGCCATCCTTGTCTCTTACTCTTGTCAAACCTTAATGGCACTCTCCTTCACACGCCCTCAGTGCCTAGATCTCTCTCGCCATCCATGCCACTCTCACACTGTCCTTGTCTCTATTATGCAACCTTTGTGGCACCTTTTTTTCACGCCCTCAGTTCCTATGTCTCTCTCTCTCTTGCCATCCTTGTCTCTTACTCTTGTGCAACCTTCATGGCACTCTCCTTCTCGCACCCTCAGTGCCTCTGTCTTTCTCACCATCCCTGCCACTCTCACACCGTCCTTGTCTCTCTCTTATGCAACCTCCATGACACTCTTTCGCGCCCTCTGCGTCTCATTCTCTCTCGCCCTCCATCTCTCTCTCCTTTGCCATCTGTGCCACTCGCTCACCGTTCTCGTCTCTCTCCTATGCAGCCATCATGGCACTCTCCTTCTCGCGCCCTCAGTGCGTCTGTCTCTCTCTCTCTCTCTCGCCATCCGTGCCACTCTCACACCATCCTTGTCTTATGCAACCTTCATAGCACTCTTTTTCTCGTGCCCTCAGTGCATCTGTCTCTCTCTCTTGCCATCCTTGTCTCTCTCCTGTGCAACCTTCTTGTGCAACCTTCATGGCACTCTCCTTCTCGCGCCCTCAGTGCCTCTGTGCCATCTGTGCCACTCTCCTACGCAGCCATCATGGCACTCTCCTTCTCTCACCCTCAGTGCCTACATCTCTCTCGCCATTCGTGCCACGCTCACACCATCCTTGTCTTATGCAACCTTCAAAGCACTCTTTTTTTTGTGCCCTCAGTGCCTATGTCTCTCTCTCTCTTTTTCCATCCTTGTCTCTCTCTTATGCAACCTTTATGGCTCTCTCTCTCGCGCCCTCCGTGTCTCTCTCTCTTGCCATCAGTGCCATTTTTACTCGCTCACCGTCCTTGTCTCTCTCCAACGCAGCCATCATGGCACTCTCCTTCTCGTGCCCTCAGTGCTTACGTCTCTCTTGCCATCCGTGCCACTCTCACACCGTCCTTGTCTCTATTACGCAAACTTTGTGGCACTTTTTCCTCGCGCCCTCAGTGCCTCTGTCTCTCTCTCTCTCGCCATCCTTGTCTCTAACTCTTGTGCAACCTTCATAGCACTCTCCTTCTCGCGC